>PNEQ01088438.1:0-27245 GCA_003012365.1 Medauroidea extradentata | reverse complement strand
AAATTAACTTTTTCCTGCTGTGCTTCCCGCAGCTGTAAGGTTTGTGTTGACTGTAGCTCCCCCTGCCGGCACATATTAATGGCTTCTTGCAATGTCAACTCCGCTTGAAGTTGCATCTTTTCACTGATTATCGTATCGCGCATTCCTACGACAATTCGGTCACGAATCAACTCTTCTTTTAATGGACCATATTCACATGCCTCCGCGAGATTATGCAAGGCTGTGATGAAGTTTTCTGCTGTTTCGCCGACTAGCTGCACTCGGGAGTTGAATTTTAATCTTTCAAAAATCACATTCACTCGTGGCTTGAAATGTCTGTCAAAAGCTAGGAGCAGATTTTCATATTGCCACCCTGCTAACGGTTTATCAAATGTCACTACGACTTCGTCCGATTTCTCGCCCATCAAGTACATAAGCGAGTCAATTTTCTCGTCATCGTTGCAGCTCGCCTGGCCACTTAGGTTCAAATACCGATTAAAACGTACTTTCCATCTGAACCATGCATTCGGGTCTGTGAAATCTAAAGGTCCAGGAGGTTTCACGTGATTACGTAATATTGTCCGCCGCGATTCAACTTCCTCTCCACCATTGTCTTGTCGTCCATCATCGTCGACCCGACCGTCTTTGCGAGACATTTCTTTTTCTTCACACGATCCCCATTAAATAAACACACGACGCGTAACTGTTTCACGAAGTTGTTACAGTATTCAACGTAATGTACGGGCGTTAATCCGATTTAACCGCTGCCACCATGTTGTAAGTTCAATTGGCTCTCCCACTTGTTATCACACGCCTCCTGTCCCGGCCGCCATCTTCCAACTGCCGTCCACCACCCGAGTCAAGCCCACAACAGAAGGAATAATTGATTTCTTGCATGCAAAATTAGAGTATGTGGACAAGAAATTTGAAAGTGTTTCTCAATTGGTGAACCTAAAAATGGACAATATCAGCTAAATAGTGTACCATAAAATCGACACTGTTAGTGAAAGTGTCGAACTTGTGAACAACAAAATCGGAAGTGTGAAAGACAACTTGCAGAAAGAGGTGAGTGTCGTAAGAACGGGATGGGAGGAACTTCTACAGCGACAGGCAGGCGGTCAGCCATCGGCATGTCGGGATAGCAGTTCGACGAATCCATAGTCGAGACATGAGGGTAGCGACAAAATGTATGCGGCGACGTCTATATTGGTGGCAGGAGTGTCACAGCACACGAATACAATTGGATTTGCCATGCCTGTGGTTGGAGAGGGGGTTACAATCAAACCTGCCCCTTATGATGGCCAAACTCCGTAGCGTGAATGTAAGCACCAATATGAGACATTTGCAATCCTGATTGTTTGGACAGAAGAGCCTGGCAGTAGTGTTGAGGATCCTGCACACAGTATACTTCAATCTCTGCCTGAAATACATCACCTGGAGTATTCTACTTTAGTTTCAGTCTTGGAGCTGTGCTTCGGGGACCACTATTTTCGACATGCTCACCATGCCCAACTTCAAAGTCACAGCCAGCGAACTGGGAAGTCACTTAAGGAATTTTGGCAGGACATCGTGGGACTAACCCATCTCCACTCGAGAGGTATCCAGAGGTGCGATATGTGATTGCCATTGGGTTCTTCATCGATGACATTGCTAACATGGAGGCGTGACAAGCAGTGCTCATGGCAGCACATCATAATATGCGAGCAGCGACATTAACGAGCGATAAGGAGGGGAACAACATCGAGAATACCCTGAGGGAACTTAAAACTGCAATGAATGTCATTTACAGCAGAATTGGTGCTTTGGAACACCACCTTCGACCAGAAGGCTGGGAGCGTGGATGACCTGGACATCTGAGAGCCCATTGCCGACAGTATCGGGGACAGAATCAGGACCGAGAGCCAGGTGTGACAAACCAATCAGCTCACATCACATGTAAACACAGGTCTTGAGAGGCAAAGGAACAGGAACTTTAATGCATTGCTAGTAGGAGGCAGCCTAAATGATGTACCCTGTCAGAGGTTGCAGATACAAGGGGCAACCATTACTGTCGTCAGGCCAGACATCACGTGGCCTCCCCCCCCGCCAGCAATCACGAGATCAAAGTATCGATGAGTTCCTGTTAACAACTGTAACTGGTGAGACAACACCAGTGAAAGGGAGGAAAGAGTGCAACTAAAATTGGGCGAACTCGAGTTAGAACATGAAATATACATAGGAGATATTGCAGATGCATATTTATTGGGATTATATGGAATGCGTAAACTAGGATGCTGCATTGACACTCGACTGGGGGTCTTGAGGGTAGGTGAAGCAGAGCTGGTATTGATCCCACGACCAGAATTATCACCAGTGAGCCGTCCAGTAGTTTGTTGTCAGATCACTGTGTTACCAGCTTCTAGTGATATTGTGGTACCAGGGCACTGTAGGAAAATTTGTGAGTCACTTAAGGTCAATTGAGCTTGTGAAAAGAAGTGACCTCCCTGATGGAGTACTTATTGCAAGGAATTTGGTTTCATCAAGTTTAGATAATCTCCTTGTTCGAATGATAAACTTGACTGATAAGGTAATTCGTCTTGAGGAGGGGGCCACGATTGGGTTGTGGTGTAAGCAGGTTTCCCAGATAAACACAACTGAGTCTAAGGCCTTAAGGGAGAACCTTGCGAGGTCTACTATGCCAGAATCATTTACAGAACTCCTGGATAGGACCAAGGAAAACCTGGACTGGAGACAAGAGAAGGCTGTTGCAGAACTCTAAATGAATAATCAAAATGCTTTTCCATGTGGTTAATATGATCTTGGTAGGACATCCATTGTATGCCACCATATTGATACAGGAGAAGCCAGACCTATCAAGCAACCCTCTAGGCATCTGCCTCTGGCCTCACATGAAGTGGTTGATGGCATTCTGAAGGAAATGAAGGAACTAGATGTGATAGAACCATCGATCAGCCCATCATCGTCTCATGTTGTGTTGGTTAAGAGGAAAGATGGCTCAACAAGATTTTGTGTAGATTGCCAGTGGCTGAATGATATGACCAGGAAAGACTCGTACCCACTTCCTCGGATAGATGGTACTTTGCATAGCCTGGCCTGATTCCACTGGTTCTCAGCCTTATACGTGAAAAGTGATTACTGGCAATAGGAACAAGGAAAAGGAACTGGGCAATTAAAGGTCACACTTTTTAGAGTATTCAATGCTTCAGCGACTTTTGAACGACTTATGGAAAGAGTACTATTTTTGGACGTTTGTCAGGTTTATTTAGATGACACTGTGGCCACAGGGAAGACATTCGAAGAACACCTGGCACATCTTGAGTTAGTACTTTGGAAGGTAACAGTAGCTTGTTTGAAACTAGTTATCAAAAAATGTAATCTCTCCCAAAGAAAAGGGAAATTCCTGGGCATGTAGTGTCGGCTGATGGGCTGGAAACAGATCTGGAGAAGACAAAATCAATTAGAGAATGGCCACAGCCAACTGATCGGACGCAAGTAAGAAGTTTCCTGGGGCTGTGTGCTTATCACCGGTATCTTGTGTGTGGGTTTGCCACAATATCAAAGCCATTACACAAGTTGACTGAGACCAAAAGAATATTTCTCTGGACCCCCGAATGTGAATCCTCGTTCAAAAAATCAAAGAAAATTTTGGTTTCACTTCCTGTTCTAGGCCATCCTAGCAGTCGCTTACACAACAATGTTGATGCACTGTCGGGAGGCCCTGTGAGCCAATTAGCTTCAATTTTGAGCACCAGGAAGGGAAGACTGGGAAGACACCAACAGCTCATAGAACAAGAATACAAAAGTTCACAACTGACAATGAACCTGCTTCCTGGAGTGATGAAAATATTTACTGCGATCAGAGAAATGACCCTGCTCTTAGGCCACTACCGTAATTGAAGTAAAAGTGTCAGTGCCAAGAGTGGGCTGACCTTAATGATCATAAAGTGCTTCAACCAAAGCATACTGGACACAATGGGATTCGCTAACTCTGAGAAATTGTGTGCTGTACACTGGAACTGGGAAAGTGCAGATGGCAAAGAAACACATCTACAGCTGGTACTCCAAGAAATTAGAGTTCCAGAGGTGCTGATCATAGTTCAGCAGCTGGAGGACATTTTAGAATTAATAAAACTATCAACAAAGTTAGATTGGGAGACTATTGGTTGCACAAAAGGGATAATGTCCAAATGTGTTGCAGAACATGTGGTGCCTGTATTGCAAGGAAGGGACCAAGAACTAGAGTATGTGACCATCTTCAGAAATACATTGCTGGAGTCTCATTTGAGACGATAGCAGTAGATATTTAGGGTCCCTTGCCAGTGACTGAGAGGAAGAATCTGTACTTATTGGTGGTGGAAGACTACTTCACTAAGTGGCCTGAAGTCATACCAATACCTAAGCAGGAGGCGAGCACTGTGGCTGATTCTTTAGTGGAGCATGTAATCTCAAGGTTTAGAGTACCAATTGAACTTTACTCCGACCAGAGTCGAAACTTTGAAGCCAAGATATTCCACGACGTGACCAAAATTCTGGGAATGAGGACGACATGGACTACACATTTGCATCCTCAGCCAGATGGGATGGTCGAGCTGCTGAACCGTATTTTCGAACAATATTTGTCCATTTTTGTGGCAGATAATCAAAAGGATTGGGTCTCCAAGTGGCCCTGTTCCTCCTTGCATATTAGTATGCAATTCGTGAAGCCACAAGAGTAACACCTTTGAAGGTGCTGTTAGGGAGAGAACATTGCCTTCCAAGTGATCTGCTGTTCGGGAGACCAACAGAAGTAGAGCAGCCTGCTTCACCGACAGTGTATTGTAGAGAACTTCATCGCAATTTGGGCTCAATCCACGACTTTGTTTGGAAACATTTAAGGGTCAACAGCGACCTGATAAAACGAGATATGATCGGAAGGGACCTGAAGAGACATTTCAAGAAGGACAACAGTTATGGCCGTATAACCCACAGCGACGAAAAGGATAATGTCCGAAACTACAGAAATGCTGGGAAGGCATTTACCGAATTGTCAAGAGGATAAATTATATGGTTTTCCGGCATCGTATATGCACTATTATCACATGTGCAGCCTGTTGAGTCTGCCTGAAAGCCTAGATTACAATAATACATGAAAATAATATTGGGCGAAGATGCTACAGGGACATCTGGTAAAACATAATAATTAGCCTTAAAGAATGATTGTTAGACAATTTGTGCAAGAAATAGGATTTTTTAAATCTTACCATCATCCTCTTTCAATGTGATTGAGGCGTTTTATAGTGTGTATTAATTTTTCACTCTATTATTGGATTTGTATATGCTATTTGATAACCAGAAGTTTCTTTCTGTCAAGCAATCGGTTTCCTACATATCATAATGATTTTCGATGTATTCTTAAACTATCAATGGCGCACATCCAAGAAAACAGTTCAGTCTGTCAATAAACTACCCCAATGCAAAGATCATTCTAAGATAACTAAAAATAACACAAAACACACAAATTTCGCAATTTTTGGCAGCGAGAAAATATGTTTAAAATTTAGTGATGAGCCTCAAATCAATTTACACTCGTGCAATGTTCCTTGAATACTACTACTAAAGCCTGGCACACACCAGGGGCGTCATTTGGGGCTACAGGGGGGTGGGCAAATGCCCGCCCCCCTTTGGAAATTTTGTGTATAAATGTATTTTTTGTGTTTTTAAATGTAAATAATGCTAACTTAAGGACATAAAACTGAAGTTTTATTATTAAAGTATCTAATTTATACATGCTTAATTAATATAAAAGGTGCAACAAGGTCACTGTCGTCAGAAAACAAAATCTTGCCCCCCCCCCTGGAAAAACCTGAAATGACGCCCCTGGTACACACTATTATTCTTTTTCTACTCAATTACTTATTTCTGATCATAAACATCGATAGCGATTTTGATTTTACACGAGAAATGTGTAGCAAAACTTCTATGTTGCGTACATACTATCACTGTTTACTAACAACTTTCGGCACATAAAGAAGAAAAATACGTTTATGATGTTGGTTGCTATAATCCATAATGTATGACTGTAGAATTACTGAAAACTATTTCACAAACAAGTTACGCTGTCTTGTATTATTTAGATTTCAATAAATCCGGCATCCATTGTTTAGCAGGAAACAAAACTTTTATTTCTATTCAAATCACACAGGCAGTCCTACTTGCCTACTTCGCATGTGCGTTGGCTGAAGCTGTGCATTACTCATGCGCGCGAATCTACACTTGATGAAAAATAGGACGGGTTCTATGTGAAATTAGCATAGTTATGGTACCCACTGTCGCAGTGCTACTTGTATAGGGAAATTTCCTATTTTTTTAGTATATTTTTATTTAAAAGTGCGTTTAATTTAATGAACAATGGTACCATAATTTATTTCGTTGCGTCTGTATAACTATAAAAACTTAAATGAAATGAGCAGTCTGTTTTGCGCGACAAAAACGTGACCCGCCACTTAACTTTAGCGCCGTCTGATAAATCAAGGCGAACTGCATGGTTTAAACTTCAAGAAGAGACCTAATAGTCTGCTGTTAACGACAAAAATACAGTTTACGTTGTGTACGACATGACACGATTAGCATAAAGTCAATAAGTTCTTGTAAGTTAAAAATTGCGGTCAGAAGCGTGCATTTTGCGAGACGAATTCTCTGCAGCTGTAGTGGTTTGACTGTTCCACTGGCTGCGGCAACGTCGTTAGCCAATAGGCGAGTTCAAGGCCTCGTGATTGGCCGATAATTCGAAGGGTGGGCAGAGTCTTGCGAACTTTGCCCCGAGATGGCAGCACCGCTGTCAATTCCGTTCACGAGAAACGTAAACATTACTGAGAGAAAAAATGTACTTGCAATAAAATAATTGATCTGCCACATTATTTTACCGTCTCGTACAACCAGAATGTTCTATCAAAGTCAGTGCCAGGTTTGGTTAAACGCATTACAAATATTAGCTCGACAGGTTCACTTTTTGTACGCATGTGAACTTCGTTCGTCTGACCTTTCAAACCTAAACTTACGATTATATATCGGATCTGAAACATTAAACTGAATTCGTAGTAAGTTATTATCTCTCTAGAATTTAAATTAAATTTACGTAAACTCAAACCTATAACTAAAACGTCTCAATGTGAAATTGAAAGCTAGCTGTCTTTACTCCTTTAAAATCAACTTAAGTGGAATAAATCTTCGTAGTTGGCTACCAAATCTACAACCACGCATGCCCAAACAACGAGTGAATTCCCCCAATTAACTTTTACGTAACCGGGTTCGCTAAATTGGATTAGTTTTGAAATAGTTTAAAAAATCCAATACACACAATAGTGCCTGGTGTGCGGTGGCAAACCAAAACAAGTAAGACTACGTCATAAATGTGTTAGCCAATGAGAACGCGTTTTCAATGTTTGTGGCGGCGTTAAAAAATATGGCATTTTTAAAGCTGAATAATTCGAAAATTACAATGTTCACGGAGCTATTGCTTTGCCTGGCTGCATTTAGTGCCGAAATAATTCTGAAGAATCAGGTAAATATTAAAAACTTTTTCTAGGAATTTTCCTTATTGAATTTGGTATGGAATTATCTTCTGAATTATGGATAGTGTGTGCTGAGCTTAAGAGACCTCCCTACCTGCGCTTCAAACGCGTTGCAGTGAGTTGAGTAACGCCTATTATTTTTTTGACGAAACTATTTAATGCACATTATATTTGTTTATAAATGAAAGGAATACATACTTCAAACGATATCGCTATAGTTTTAAAAATTCAATACGTTTATTAGATACATCATTTTCGGGTCCCTCTAACTGGCCAAACATAGAAAAATAACGATCTGATTCGAAAAACACAAGTATAGAAACAAGCGTTAGACTTTAAACTCTGCAGCCCACAGATAAAACAATGTGGTCACTGCTTACAGTCCCATACGAAAAAGGATAATAGTAAAGCACTGCATGCCATCTGAGTGGTCTGCGCGGAGAGGTGGTAACGCATTGCATACGTCGGTCGACGGCGACCTTACCAGTCCTGCCTCACACTCACAAGCACAGCTTATCTAGGGAGGCCCCTTAAGCAGACATCATCCACACACACTGAGAAGATTTTCACATAAACATTTATTTGCCGGAGCTCTGTAAACCGCTTGGCAACAGGCCGCCACCTTAAGATGTGGTTTGTGGCAAGTAGTTGTAAAACATGTGCCATAGTCTTGTAGTGGACAGATGACTTGCCCCTCCCCCTTGCTTAATGTTCTGGGTTCTATTCTCGGCAGGGTCATACTGATCTTAGTGTTGGAAACGTGGCAGGCACCATCAAGTGGCAGCAGGTTTTCTCGGGTAGCTCCTCTTTCCATCACCCTTCTACACTGTCTTATCCATTTCCATCTCTTTCATTTCATCCGTCCACCCCATCGCCCCAGTTCTCTGACTCTGTTTTTTGTATCTATGGGTGCCATAAATCGGGAGGCACTGTAACCCACAAAATATATGAATTTTGTTATCTTTAGGGGGATGATTAGATAACTGTAGCCGAGTGTTTAAAACATTCCTTTGATCCATTAAGTTGTTTGAAATTTTCTTCTACAAGGTTTAACTCGATTTACGGTAAGTAACAAAACCAGTCAAATATTGATTGTGATCTGTCAAGGAGAACAGCAGGACGTACTTTTTCTTTTACGCACAGAAATATCAAATGGAGTTATATCTACGAGTTGAAAAATATTCCTTGTAATTAAGTGTTATTTGGACATTGTTTTTTTTTTTTTGTTTGAGGCACGGAAACAGGGGAATACGATAGGCCTAAGTCGACTCCAATGCGTACATTAATCACCGCTTCGCCTCTAAGCCTACAGAATACTAAACTAGCATGCAGTGTTTTCATTGAAAGTGTTTTGTGTTTTTTAATGGGACTTTAAGCGGTGACTGTTATTTTATTTGTGGAAGTAGGTGTTAAATGTCCAATTCAAGTCTCTCTGTCATTTTGTTTTACGATTACGGTTGGTATTTTTATCCAGCGACAGCAATGTAAAAAATAAGTTTTTACCACTTTTGAGGAGTTGGCAGTCATGTTTTTAATAGGTGGACGGTATTTTTAAAACGATTGAGACATAAGTTTGAAGTGTGTCTTTTTTTTTTTTTTCGTTGAGAATTCTATTGGAAACACGTTTAATAGTTAAACCAATTTTCGTGTCATGACACAGCACAGGTCATTCGCCAGGTCCAAAAAACTCTCAAAATCAATTACTTATTTTTTTGTCGATTGGTGTAAATGAAGATCATGTTACCCCACTGCTGTAAGGTTGCATGTCTAGCCCACCCGAATACAACGTGTAGGTTACCATTATGTCTTGGCGTGGTTTTTACGTAGGGAAAACGTAATCGATACTACCTTTGTTCGGTGGGTTTTCTCGGGATATTCCCATTCACCTTTATCTTATTAACCACATTCTTCTCATTCTCAGTGCCTTGTTTATTCTCGCCAGCGACAGCGAGGTCAGATGGCCTATCAAAAGGAATTTGACCCGGGATTAATCTGGAGTGATCTCGGAAAGCTCAAGAAAAGATAAATAAGCATATCTAGACCCGAAATTGAACCCTCATTAATAGAAGATGATGCACTTTGAAAGAATGGAGGTAAGAATAGTCATGAGGTGGCTTGTTGTGACATACAGTATTTGAAACCACTTTTTTGGGTGTCTCATTATGGTGCTATGCATTTAAGGTTATTAACATTTGTATTTATTCACCTTTAAATAGAAAAACATTTCAGATGTTGATACAAACAAGCGAACTTTACTGAGGACATTGATTAACTACTTATTTACTTGAAACAGGGGAATTGATTACGAACTTATCACATAACGATTAGTTGATGAACAGGAGGACTCCATGACGTAACACCCAAAAAGGCAGATTCATATATGTCCAATACACAGGGGTGGCCATACCGTCCACTGCGCAGGCAATCACTTGAAGTCAGTGTGGTTGAGCCATTGCTGCACGAAGGATTATACGTGTCGTCTGACCGTGTTGCGTTGTTTTATCCGTAAGAGCCAACGTATTTTTTAACAGATTTTGAAGAGCAATAGTGATAAAATGATTTATCGATTGACAAGTATGTAGTTTTTACCTTAGTCTACGTTTATTGGATAATTAAAGTTTGCAATAAAATGTGAACGTAACAATACGAATATGTTTTGAAACATAATTATGTGAACATTGTATTCGTCTACTGTTTGTGAGTGGAAATCGTTGTGCTAACAATGCGTAATACGTTCACGTTATTTTTTGCCAACTATTGAACATTTTGTCTAAATATGTGTTCGTTTTATTGCAATTACCAAGCAACTACCCATCACGTCAGTGATGTAAACATGCGTGCATAAACTAAATAATGTACGTGGCCGTATTTTCAGGTCGATTCACTAGGTTTATCTGCATAAACAATAGTTTAACCACACAATTCACATTATTCAAGTATGAAACAGGGCCTTTTTACCAAGGCGCAATTTAACACCCGCAGATTTCGTTCCCTTGCCTGATCTCTGTTTACACCCGAATGTAACACACGTAACCATTGTTATTCAAATGTATTCAGTCAACAATATTGATACAATACTGAAAGTTGTTTATTTTGTGCAAAAATAACACACTGTTCTCGTAAAACCGGCCTAAATCATTGACTTCAAGGAAGTCCTAACATGTCATCTGTATACTGTGTACTCTTGTCTGCATAGGCACGGCCATGGCCACACCCTTTGCATGAAAGTTTGTAACTCGATGCGTATGAGACCGTCCCTTTAACGAATAAAACATCTCGTGTTCGTTGTTTTCCACACTGTCCTCTACGTTCTTAACGCCTAGTAACAGAATAAATATGAAGTAAAATAATAATAAAAGCACTATTTATTCTGTGACCTAATGATTTTGCTCCTGTTCTGACATAGTAGATACGGTACGTACTGGTTCCGCATAGTTCTTCTACACTGCTACCCTTCACACATACATACATGCACACACACACCTATACACATACACACACGCTCACACACAGAGAGACAAGTTCCTCCTCTAGGTCTACGATTTTCATTGTTTTTCTATTGACAGATTCGCATGTTAAAACAAAGAGGGTTTTGGGCCCATAAAATTTCATTTTTTAAATATTTGTGCCAAACATAGTTCAACTTTTACACATCAGATAACACGTAATTTCCCCAAATAAAAAAAAATTCGGCCCCATAGTCTTCGCACAATCACTCATCAAAGTCACAAAATGGCCACTGCAGTGTGGCCAAAATAAAAAAATAAGTAATTAACTAATTAAGTCAAAATTACAGGAACTGAATGGCAGAGTATCAGTGCATTTTATGACACGTTTGACAAAAGTTAGTCTTCAAAATTTCAGTAGTAACCAAAAGTTAAAGTTTTTAAAAATTTAACTCATTTTCACCAATTTTTAAACAATGCAAAAATGGAAACCACTGCAAAACTAAAGAGAGAGAAGCCTTAACAAGAGGGGGCTTATGCTCGAGTTTTCAGTCGCATGCGATTTGGAAGCCGAATTGCGTTTTTAGGACATGGAGAAATGTTTTGTTTTTCGATTTTAACTCAAAATATGGTATTGTCGCGAACGATGAAACAAATCTCCATGGGGCCTATGCTCGAGTTTTCAGCCGTATGCGAGTTGGAAGCCGAGTGGTGTTTTTTAGGACATGGATAAACATTTTTTCGATTATTACTTAAAAGAATGAAAAGTCAAACGATAAAACAATCTCCATGCCCTGAAAAAGACCACTCGCCTCCCAACTCGAATGCGACACTAGCGCCTAAATCCAGGACCTCTAAGCACAGTGGCGCATGCGCAGTAACACCTTCCCTGCACTCGTCCCTTCTCTTTCCAACCCACCATACTCTCTCACTCTCCAGCTTTCCCCTCCCTTCGCCTTCCATACTCCCCTTACACGCATTCGCACTGTACGGACGGAGGCTGACCTATGGAGTATGAATTAATTTACGCAAGCGATTCCTTTGCCGCGCGTAACTCGGAGACGAAGTATAACTGAAATTATGCTGTGTCTTCTCACTTTTTTTACTTTAGCCTCCAACAACACAGTAAATGACTATGTAATTTTTTCTCAAAGACGATTTTCATGAACTTGTATATTTTGCTCATGAACGAGCATCAATCAACACGGCTATTGAAATACATATACTCAACAACGTGTACTATAATTTTACCATATCACTGTTATGTTCCGGTTACTGTTTGGGAAATGCGAAAGGTACTGGGTTCGATTCCCAACCCAGTCTGGGTGTAAATCTGTATTCGTATAAAATAGTCACTGAAATGTGTCTAGAAACGTTTCACAGAATCAGCTCGGAATATATGAAATTTTCCTTGCCGCATTAAAAAATGAGGACGGGAGGTGTTGGGCACAGTGGCGAGGACGGGGCGGTACCAATGAGCGTAATAATTTATAAAAATTTCATTGTTCTTATTTTTTTTTGTAGCTGTAAAAGGGTGGTTATATAAATTTTTTTTTTTGTGTTTTACTATTGGACATTTTTGTACATTAAAATTTTAAAATGCCGGTATTTTAAAAATAAATATTTCCTACCTGAAAACAACTCTTTAAAGAGCAATGATTATAAATGTGAATATTAAAACTTTTATTTTCGTTCCAATATTGACTAGACTCCGCACATTAAATTTTTAAAGGCTTATTTTTTTTTGACGTCTCTTTCCGTACACTCGTTACAAAACAATAGTAAACAAGTTATTTACATGAGTATTTAACTTTTAAAATTGTTCGTATTGCCGGTATAATGTTGAACAGTCATGACAATATAACTTTTTAAAATAAAGCTTATTGTTTAAAGAAATGTCTTTCCTAGTATTTAAAACAACATACTAATATGAAAATTTCAACATTATTATTAATTATGGTATTTAGCCTATTTGTTTTTACTTTGAATAATAATTTCAAATAAATATTACATTAATAATAACTTCAAGAAATCATTTTTCAAACTCTTCAAAAAAATAATAATTTGAAATCTTACATGAATGACTACTGAAATTTGTCTGGTAACATTAGTCACAGAATTAACTCGGGACACATTAAACTTACTGTGCCACATAAAAAATGATGGTGGGATGTGTCGGGCACAGTGGCGAGGTGGGGTAGCCAATGTGAATAACATTTTATAAAAATATGTATGTACATACGTATGGATGTACATATCGCCTAGGTTTTTTTTTTTTTACTTTAAAAAATTAAAAAGTTGGTTAAAGAATCAAGTTGCTGATATTTTTCTGGGATTCAATTGATTTGTGTTTTGTTGTTGAACATCACTGTAGGACCTACATTAAATATTAAACTGAAGATAATTAAAAAAAAAATCATTACATAAGACAATATTTTAATGAGCGATAATCACACGTGAACTTGAAAACACTTTTTTGTTTTCTCTCCAATGTTAAATAATTACTGCGCTTTAAATGTTTCAAAATGTTTATTTTAAGAATTCTCTCTTTCCTTACACTCGTTACAGCATAATACTATGCAGTTATTTACATGAGTATTTAACTCGTAAATTTATTGCTGCTATAAAGTAGAATAGTAATGCCACATTTACTTTTTTTTAAATAAAGTTTATTATTTAAAGAAATATATTTCGTAACACTTAAAACAACATAGGTACGTATGTGAAAATTCTTATATTGTTATTCATGTAATATATATTTTTTGTATATAACTCTTCTTTTATGTGTTACCGTAAATATTGAAATAACACTATACGAGGAATCTATTTACAAGACGTAAAAGGCTTGAGGTTAGCACAGTGGTTAGAACACTCACCTCCCACTAATGGCATCCGAGCTCGACTCCCGGCAGGGTCGGTACCCATATTTTCGTATACGGGAATCGTTCCGGACGATGTCGCTGATCGGCGGGTTTCCTCGGGGATCTCCCGTTTCCACATCCCTTCATTCTGACGCCGCTTCTTACAACATGTCATCCCTCACCAGTGCTAAAGACCTAATGTTAAGGGCTAACCGAAACCTCTTCACTAACATTTTACACAATAGGCAATTGTTCCAGCACTGTAAACAACACAATGAGCAATTTCTTTAACGTGAATTAAAACCGTTGTCCAGTAATATAAAAAAAAGTACAATTCAAACTCTTTTTTACATAGACTTACGAAGTAAACTCCACCCTCCCACTCACTCTGGTTCGTAAGGGCCCTCCCTACCCGCGATAAAATACGTTGCAGTGAGTTATGGCTATTATTTTTGTACGAAACTATTTAACGCGCATTATATTTGTTTACATACGAAAAGAGTATCCCATTTTAAACAACGTAGCCATAATTTTAAAAAGTTCGTCACGTCTAATTAGAAACATAATTTTCGGGCTCCTCAAAACAGCACAAAAAAAAATGTTTTCCCAGGCTGCTGTATCTGGCAAAATAACAATCGGATTAAAAAAAACTATACAAACAAGCATTAGACTTTGAACTATGCTGCCGAAAAATAAAATAACTTGGTCACTGCACTACACACCAGCCAAGCGGCTTGCGTGAAGAAGCGATAATGCATGTCATATACCGGTCAGAGGCACCCTTACCATTCCATCGATTTTTAATCTCATAAACACAAACTCAGTCTAATCAGGGGGGTCCTTATTGGTTTTCAATAGCGGTAAAATCGTAATTTTATATCTTTATTAAATATTGTTAGTTTTGTAGACAATACTCCTATTTAACGCAAGTAAGTCAACTTGTTTTCATTATCTGCATGGCAGCAGAACATACAAATTTTGACTTTGATGCACCGTTATGAGGAAACTACGCCAGCTAAAATTGTTTCGTAAGAGGAAACTGCACTCTCACGTCTACAAAACTAACACTATTTCATAAAAATATACAATTATGACTTTGTCACATATTAATACCCTTAATATATTTAACGAGTGTATTTACACCAGCCCCCGTTTTTATCGAAATCTCTATATCTGTACCTCGGAGGCATAAGACACTATGTCACAAAAATCATATTTCTCAGGAGAGCAGTTTGAAGAGAGTGATTCATTAGTGAATTCAGCTGTTTGACACCCAAAAACGTGGGTTTTGGACACTTCACAGACTTTGTGTTGTATATCACTAGGAAGTACTTAAATATGTGGTAATGTTTATGGTAAAAAGTGCATTTTGAGAAAAAGTGGACATAGTGTCGTATGCCTCCGAGGTACAGATATATAAAAATGAAAGCTGACCGACTGACTGATTGATTGACTGACTGACATATCAAACTGCAGCCCAAACCACTGGACCAAGAATCGTGAAATTTTTGTGAGGGTTCCCCTCAGGTCGTAGGCGAGCACTAAGACGGGATTTTTCGAAATTCGACCTCTAAGGGGTTGAAAAGGGGTGAAATGTGTTTCCGAAGAAACGTCGATAAAGCTCGAACCCAACGGCCTATCATCGTGATTTTTACTTTAATAGGACACTCGTAAAAATGCATATTAGCAAATTTAAGGGTTTTTCGAAATTTAATATTTAAGGGGGTGAAAAGACCTTAAATGCGTTTCCGATTAACTATCGATATCTATCGAATCCTTCGGGATAGCGAGTTGGTAGTCACTTCAAAATGTTGCTTACGTAAATTTCCAAAAAGTAGTTTTAGGTATTTTTTTTTAAATTCGACCTCCAGACAGTAAAGTGGCAAAATGTGTTTTTCTTGAATCGTCTATATCTTTGAAACACAATTGGCTATCGTCGTGATTTTAACTTTAATTGGTTACTTTTACAAATGTCTATGACAGGACTCAAAGACGTTTCGAAATTATTTATTTAAAGGGGTGAAAATACGTGAATTGTATTTTCGATTATCCTTCCATATCTATCGAATCAATCGAGATATCGAAGTGCTCTTTGCTTTATATTGGTGCTTTTGTAAATATTCCAAGTACCATTTAAAATATATTTTCTGAATTCGGCCCTAAACTGGTTAAAAAAAGGGGTAATATAAGTATTCGACTCACATTCGATATATATCGATCCCATAGCTTTTTATACAGCGACGTGATTTTTTTTTAGGATTGATGCTTACTCAAATACATATAAAGTAATTTCAGGAATTTTCGAAATTCGCCACCTTAGGACGTGAAAAGGGGTGAAAAGTGGTGAAAAGCGTTTTCAATTAATCGTCGATATATCTTGAACCAAGCGGGCTAATGTTGTGTGTTTTACGTCCACGAGATATCAATTAAGTATTATAAAACGTGATTCAAGGGTTTTTCGAAATTCACTCTCTTAGGTGGTGAAAAGACCTTGAATGAGTTTTAGATAAATCCTCGATATCTATCGAACCCGTCGAGATATACAATTAATTTTTGCTTCAGGATGATGATTACAGAAACTATCGCAAAACGGTTTTCAGATTTTTCGAAATTCGATTTCTCAATACTGCGCAGGGGTGACGTGTGTTTATTTAGTGAATGATCGATTTTGATCCGACTGAACGGGCTAGCGATGTGATTTACACTTCAGTTGGATACTTATACAAATGTCTAAGATGTAAATTTAAAATGTTTCGAATTTCGACACCCAAAAGGGTGAAAAAGCACAAAATTTGTTTTCCATCAACCCACGATATCTATCTAACCAGAAGCGATATTGAGGTGTTGTTCGCGTCAGAGTGATGCTTACGTAAATATTTTAAAAAAAATGTATGTATTTTTTTATTTGTAAGAAACGTGATTATTAAGCATAAAACTAAGTTGGTCAATATTCAAGGCAGACGATCCGAAAAGCAGGAACGAGCAGCGAGAAACAACCTGTACAGGAGTTTCACTCTACAGTAACCTATCGAGACGTGGTGTTGTACAACCTCTATGAGCCCAAGGCAGATCGAATTAGTGCAATTTACATGTAGTCGTTTAAAAGGGTAAAATTGCAGTTCGCTTTACACTTAGGTTCCTCTACAACATCAGCGGACATATCGTCGGTATACTGCCATAAGTGATTTAGTCATTAATATTATTTTGTTTAAAAACACTATTAAATTGTAGATATAAACAAAAATGTTGTACGTTTGTATACTGTGACGCAACAGTACGAAATGACGAATATACTTAAAACTTGGGCAATTGTTCGTGAACAACATATACATATTCCAAGCATTTTTATCATTTTATCTCATTTTGACTGGGTCACTTTTGGCAGTAAAACGACAATATATAATCTCACTAACATTAAGTTTGCGGTACCAAATACGTTTCCGTGAAACCTTTTCCCACTGAAACTTTATAATAGCAATAAAGTTCCAGAGAATATTTTGAAAATATGTAATCGAGGGCACCGTAACCAATGGTTGTGCACAGGGTAAATAAGATGTTTTTCATTCGATTCACCTCTTACCTTAGGTGTCTGTAACTACCCCACAGCGTCAAATTGGCAGGGTTATAAATAAGGCCCAGGCGAAGTCGCCGTTAATGTCAGGGAGAAATCTAAGACTGCTTTTCGCGTGGACAGCTATAGCTACTTATCCTGCTGCAGAACTAGCCACTTGGACATTCTAACAATTGATGACTGAAGTTCCAACCTTGAGTACAAATAGGTTCTTCAATTAAAGTAAATATTACCAGTTGCGAATAACACTCGCGAGCAAAGCCGCGGGGGACTGCTAGTATAATTATAATCATACAAAACATAACACATTTAGTCCGATAAATACAAACTAGTTTATGTTGAGAAAAATAATTCCTTATTTGGTACTGCTGAGTTCAGAACTGAGGAAATTTCGTCTGTCAATGAACAGCTGTTTCTACAGCAATATAAACACCGAAGTAAATTGATAACTTATTTATTATAGATAAACATGTAAATATACTATTATTTATGTGCTCTCTATTACATTAAATATTAGTTAGTTTTCGTCAGGATGTGGTTAGTTTTCCATGATCTTGTCGTTGAGTATGATGCCTGCTGCAATTCTTAAGGTACTCGCCTGCTGGGCGTGTGTTTGTGTGCGTGAGGCACGGCACCAAGGGTGAAGTTTACTGGCTTATCTGGTGCGATATCACCTCTAGCGCAAGACAAATGAAACAGCATGGAGTGGTATCGTAGATCACTCGCCTGACACTTTCAGTGGTGATCCCATGTTTTATTGGCGAAAAGTTTAAAGCGAAAAACATTGCGTGTTTCTATAATAGTTTCACATGAATCCCACGAGTAGTTTTTCATATATAACATACTGAAAAAATCTGTTTTCAGCCATTTAAGGGGTTCGGAAATGACTTTTCTAATTTATGTGATGTTTTGAAAGTACCTGTCAGCCTTTGTTTGAAGTACATTTTCTTTTCGTACATTGACACAATAGGCACGTGTGGGACAGGTTCATAAAAAACGTATTTAAAGACATACTGCAACACATTTTAAGCACGGGGTAGGCGGTGCCCTTAAGGGTGCTCAAGTGCGGTAAAGTCATAATTTTATATTTATATGAAATAGTATTGGTTTTGTAGGCAATACTTGTGAGTGAAATTTTCCTCTTACGAAACAATTTTACCTGGCGTAGTTTTCTCATAACGATGCGTCAAAGTCAAAATTTGCATGTCCTGCTGCCATGCAAATAGTGAAAACCAATTGACTGACGTACGTGAAATAATTCATAATGAAATGACATATTATGGACTGCGTAATAAAATATTTGAAAAAATTCCCGATAACGGTTTTTATATTTTTAAAAAAATTGCTGAGTTTGATCCTTTTTTTTTTGTACTTTCGCAATTTTTTAATACAAAAAATTACGTTCTGGGTTTTAAATGTTTTATTGCATAGCTCATGGGATGTAAGTTTACAGCTAATTATTTTGTTTAGATAGGTTAGTTGGTTTACATTATTTGCATGGTAGCGTAACAAGCAAATTTTGACTTTGGCACCCCGTTACGAGTAAACTACGAGAGCTAAAATTGTTTCGTAAGAGGAAACTGCGCTCACAAGTAGTATCATCTACAAAAATTACAATATTTTATAAAAATAAAAAATTATGATTTTATCGCATAAGAACACCCTTAAGGCTTCAAGTGTCTTTAGTTTCGAGAAAGACTTTTATTGTTTTTTATTTGGGAAAATTTTATTTGTAGAATAATTTTCTTATTTATCGGGTTATTGTCTGGGAGTAGTTTTCAGAAGCGTATCTGAATTCTTACACTTTCGAATGGCCAGCAATGTTAGACGTACCAGAGAAAGAGGTTTTTCTATTACCGAGAGTTCTTCCGTTTGTGTAAAATTTTTATTTTCTGTCATTTCCTTTATCAACGCACGCTTCCGCGATTCAAAACCCAATTTAACTGCCACTTCTTTACCACCATTTGCTTGTGTTTCAATAACGAGCTTATTAGATTCAATTGGCTCTTTTGTGCTTGTACTTTCAGCAGATATGTTTACACGGTACAAGATGAATATGCATTCAAATATTCAATGTAATCGACGAGAAAAACCATGAACACTTTGTATTCAGTGCTGATTATCTTGCACTGGCAACTGCCTTCAATATTTTTCACACGAACTTTACTGATGTGTACCTTCACATAGCATTCATCTTTCCCGTGTAAATTGTTCTGCCAGTTTTAACATAGCAAAGTACATTTGTGTTGGTAACTGCTTGAACAATATGTGCATGCAAACATTTCAGCGGTAAATAATGGTGAAAATCTTCACCAAATTGAAGGCTGTAAGAAGAAAGGATTTTTTTTTTGCCATAGTAAATTTTCATAGAATGTCAAGGAAAATGTTAACTTGCAACAACTTTCAAACTTTAATTACATATGTTTGGACATTAAAAAATCCGACTCGATTTTTTTTCGAACGTTAAAGTTTTTCTCAGTAAAGCTGTTGTCTTAAATTTGACTATCTTAATATTTTTGCAATGTAATCAGCAGTGAACTTAAACTTTGTTATTGTATTGTGCGCGATTTCGTAAAAAGTCTGTATACTGGAATGACAAAGTTAGTACAGCTAGGGGTGTACTTTAGATGAAAATTTCTCTTTCCCTAAAGGAAAACTCTCTCATGTTCCTAGTTAACAGTCATGCCAGTATTTGATTCAGTAGAGGAAAAGTGAAAGTTTTGTATATTGCTGAACTAAACATAATTTTAAATATCTCGTACGTACTGAGAAATTAGAGGTCCAAGGTAGGTGTGGTAGCCCAATGGATCTCAGGACTATATCTCACATTCCTACACATGCAAGAAATATGCAAAATAGAGTATATGTGCGTCATCAAAATCTTTGTAGGGATTAAACGAACACCACCACTCTTTTTTAAAGTAGTTCATGGCCTACTACAGCTTCACCCTCGGCCAACAGCAAGAATTAACACAAAAACACAAAATTCAGTAGCTAGAACCTATACCAAAAATCAAGACACTCCGCCAATATCTAGAAACTTCCAGAACATCACAAACACGTAACGTGCCGATTCCCGACAAAAAAAAAAAAAACACAGAACCGCTCACGGGTGGCAGTGACTACTGAAGAACTTCGCCCATCCATAAACGTGGCCGCGATAGGACCGTATTGACAGCGTATAACATAGAGTAAATAAGTACTAGGCGTATAAGACCCGTTCTACAGTCAAACTGAAGCGTAAGAAAGCTGACGCGTAACACGCGAACGAAACGAGCACACGGAGTTAAGGCGGATTCACAATTGATAACAGTGAGCATAGAATATAGGTCGTTCACACAACAACTAACCTCTATGTATTCTTACGTAAGGCTTAAGCTGGGTTCACGATTAAAAGCTTAAGAATTATGACGTGTAGCTAAGAGTTGACTTAAGAATAGAAAGTGTGTTTCTTAACGTACCGATTCGCAACTGAACTTACCATGCCGTGTGAGGTCGTGTGGCGTGTGGGCCATGACTTAAGAAGTAACAGATGTAGCTAAATTTTATATTTTTTCGTAAGAATTAAGGGAATGAACCAATCAGAGCATTCGGGATGTTAAATAAACATGGCGGATATTTAAATATTATACGTTAAATACGGCGTGGTGATATATATGATGGATTTGGCATATTATGATCATTTCAAGCTAAAAAATGCAGTTAAGCTTATATTTATTTTTAGTTTAACGACAGAATAGCTGTTTGAAAAGCTGTTAAAAACCGATTTGGCAGTGTTCAGTGGCTCAGAGGTAAAATTTTGGTTTGCTGACCCCACGGTTGATGGTTCAAAACTCACTTGGAATGTATATTTTTAGTAATTTAAATTTGTTAATTTATATTTGCACATTACGAATAAGTGAAGTTTTCTTGGGTTTATACGTGCAGCCTCTGTGTAATGTGATTACCCAACTGTACGAGAACTGTTATTCAAGTAATGAACATGGAGATGCAATTTTTAATTTCTAACATTTTTATACATTGGTTTTTCATACTAACATTTTTATACATTGGTTTTTCATCTATACCATTCCTTGGCTATATTCTGGACAACTGACGACGATATATATATATTGAGAAATCTACATTAATTTCACGCGTTTGAAGAAAGCAGAGTAGTCGGGTTGTTATTGGTTGGAATTAAGAATTAACACTTTTATTATGAACCAGAATTACTTAAGACATTTTACCGTGTGTGTGATTGGCGCTTACTGCATAATTCTTAATTCTTAAGTTTTTAACTGTGAACTAACCTTTATGCACAATTGATAGTAACGACAGTTAAAAAACGATTTTAAAATCCGTTTTATGAAATGAAAAAGCTGTGACACAAATCACTACATTTTTGCCATAAAAGCGTATCAGAAGTAGGGGCCGCATGCGGGTCTGATGCAACTGGGAGCAAAACCGGCGTAACTTACATATGGTTAACATGGCCGACCCCTCCTCCCCGGTGAAGCAAGAACTCTGATTGGCCTAGAGGGTCATTAGGGGGACGTGGTCTTGGCTGGGATTGGTTGTTGAGGTCTTTTGGTACAAATAGCACCTAAGTGCCATGAGGCCTGTGATTGGCCGAGAGTTTAAGCCCCGCCCCTTGAGGGGAGCGGAGGGGAGGGGAAGTGAGGAGAAGTGTGAGGAAGTAAGGGGAAATTAGGGGAATGGGCCCTTTTGGTACAAGTTATGCCTAAGCACCATGAAGGGGAAGTGTATACCCACTCCCTACCCCTGTAGCCTCTCCTATCCTTATGGCATACCCTTATAGCATACCATTAAAGGAATACCCCCTGTAGCCTCTCCTGTCCTTATAGCATACCCTTCAAACATACAATTAAAAGAATACGCCCTGTAGCCTCTCCCATCCTTATAGCATATCCTTTTAGCGTACCGTTAAAGGAATAGCCTCTGTAGCCTCTCCCATCCTTATAGCATATCCTTTTAGCATATCATTAATGGAATAGCCCCTGTAGCCTCTCCCATCCTTATAGCATATCCTTATAGCATACCATTAAAGGAATACCCCTATAGCCTCTCCTACCCCCTCACTATACCTTAAAGCACAACACCTGTAGTCTCTCCCATCCTTTTAGCATACCCTTATAACATACTCCCCTGTAGCCTTTACACAGACATGTACATCATTGCAAAATTCACATCTTCTGTCTATAGCTTATAGTTTTCTTGCCTTCTGCTAGACCTCGACTGTCGCCTAAGGAAGGGACAGGCAAACATGGCCGCACACACAAAGTATACTTGATGACTTTCGGGGAAAAGAGGACGCCGACGAGGCTCGCACACTAATTATGTTTTCTGAAGACCAGATGTAAACTAATGACGACAGCCATTAATTTCCGCTAACAGCGAAAATAACAAGGTATGGGTCACACATCCTGTGACTGAAGCTACTTCCTACCACACACAGATTTCACACTCGTAGAAGGTTCTAAATTTTGTATGTTGTGTTTATATTCCCAAGTCGCCGAGCTTTTTGGTAAACCGCGCCATTGAATCAATACGCGTTCTCCACTACGTCTGAGTATTTTGTCTACAAGATACAAATTTGGATTCTTGACCAGTTTCATTTCCCAGTCATAAAATCCACCTTTTATAGGAGAGAGCCTGTATAATCTTGTAGAATATATGTCTGGGGGTTCGTTTCATTCACAGCAATAATTTTAAATATTTCATAACTAAAGTTCACTTGAAAACCTTTATCAAATGCACGTTTCGCACTCGATATACGCACGTAATCACCAATTTTAAACCTAGCATGTCTAGTATCCACTGTCTTAAGGTTCTTGTACACAGTGTTTAAAAGCGAATTATCAACAACATTTTTCGGTGCCATTTTTATCGTTTGATGAAATTTATAATTATACATCTCTGTGATTTGTGGCAATATTTTAATCTAATTATGTGAGCCACGTATGGTGAATTCCCTACACAAAATTTCTTTAATTGTGCGTATAACTCTTTCTACAATAGCACACTTTTTATCTGTATTTGAAAAATAATGATTTATACCGTATTTCAACATTAACGTCTTAAAATGCGAGTTTTTGAATTCGGTCTTATTATCCGACATTACGTTAATGGGAGAACAGTGTTTTAACAGTTTTTCCATTGCATTAGTAACAGTCTTCCCGCATTTATTCTTAAGGGGGAATGTCCATAGAAATTTGGAGTACACATCTATAACCATTAGAATAAATTTATAACCTTTATTCCCTTTGGCAAACTGAAATCTGCCAGATCTATTTGAAATAAATCGTTTAAACCGTGTGTTATTATTTTCCTCGTAGGGAAATTAAGTCTACGTGGACCATGCAATTCGCGAGCCAAGGCTTCGATACTCATGTCGATATATATCCGTCTTCCTGTAATTCTTCCAATACAGAAATAATTTCAGACTCGTGGCTATTATCTCCAGCTTGCTTAGATGCTAGTAATAAGCGTAAACGTGCTACAAACTCATTCGGATTGTTCCAGTAAACATAATTTGCGTCTCTATCATGTTTGCTTAGTCCAGTACCCTGTACAATACTATACCGTCGGCTAATCAAAGGGCACTTTGGATGTTGCGTGTTTTTATATTCACCAGTATCAGCGTCGTTGTCGACATACTGGGCGTTAGTTAAATCAATCAAATATTTATACAACTCCAAATCAGCGTCAGAGTACCCATTAGGATATTTTTTGAATAATAATTCGTATAAGCCAGGACTAGAATCAGTTGTGATGTCACCTACTTTCAATTTGTCTCCGGGCAAAAACACAATTTCATCTTTCCCTAGATAAAGTTTATTTCTACGTCTATACACGCCGTACTCAGTATCGCGGTCAGCTGCGCTGCTTTTCAATTTGAGATATTCTTTCACGGTGCGACTGAGTTCAGCTGACGCGATTTCTTGTTTCACGGGTACAGGTTCAGTCACTGGAGATGTGTGTTTCAAATTATCGAGGCGGGACGTTACAGGTTTTAATATCTGTTCGGCAACTATGTCCTGACAAAGACGTGCTTTCGTAGCAAGTAAATACTTTGCTTTTACACTTGCTATTACATCACGTAATTCTTCCACAAGTGACGACATTATTATGATGCGGAAACGTAAACGTTACATACTTATATAGAATTGCGACAATGCGAGCTTTGTGACGTGGCAGTCTTGCACGCATATCGTTAGCTCTGTGCATGCCGGTCTTGCACGCACCTCCGACACCCTCTCTCCCTTTGTCGGTGTTTTCTGAGACCACAAGGTGTCCACGCACCCTCCTACAAACAACCCACCCTCCCACCTCAGAGACCACAACTGTCAACCCTCATATATTAGCAGCTTTGTCGGCGTTAGCTCCCTGCAGAACGTCAACCATCTTGCAAGGAACCCACCCTCTCCCCTTCCTTGACACGTGGTCCTACGCATCACCCTCGCTCTTCCGGGAGCATGGTTCTCGCGAAACTAACCACGTTGTTGTAAAACTGTGTATTTTACTAGGTTTTACATATTATTTATTAGTTGTTGAGTGGCTGTAGCCTGAGGTAGGCACTTTATATTGAAACTAGTTAAGTGGTTAAGTTAAGGGCGAGGGTTACGGTTAAATTAAATATGTAATATAATTAAGTGGCCTTATTCTACACAAGTTAGTTACAAAATACTACACGGTTGTACTACATAATTAAGGCTGGAGGGGAGCGGCTATTTAAATATTTATGTTGATCTACTCTATGATGCGTGACCCTTTGAACACCTTAGACCTCACCGTTAGCATGACGCCGGAGGCTGATGATGATTGTGTCGGTTATCGACGGACGGCGGCTCGTCGTGGGTCTCGACCCAGGACCATCCTGGAGAGGTGGTAACGGCTGGAAGGCTTGAAGGAGACAGACCTCGATTCCTCCGATACATTACGTTATATTGACACACTTCAGTGCCGGTGGGGAGAATCGCTGAGGCCCTTGTCTTGTGCAACCCCTGACCTGATTGCACTGCCGTCGTCGCTAGCCCGTACTCCAGGCGAGGTTCTTGCTAATCATAACAACGTGTTGTCCTGGCAGTGTAGTCTGTTTCAAGTTTCTTTTCCACGTCAATAAGTTTTGAATGAACACTCTCTATTTTAATATCCAACATGCTTAGTTTCCCGTTTAAATACGCAAATAATTTCTTTCCGACATCTTCCGTCTGTTTTTCTACATTATTGTTCGTAGCTACGTCTAGTAAGCTAGTTATTAGCTCGTTTTTGAAACTTGTATGCAACATTTGTAATTTAACATCCAGAGATTGGTTCATTTCACGCACAACACTCTCTGAAATAATTTGTATTTCAGACGTTATGTTTGTAAGTGTGTTTTCAATCAAGTCTGCTAACACACTCATATTCTCACCTATACCTGCGGTCTCTTTCAGAACATCAGAACCCACCTCCAGACTTTGTTTCAAATCAAGTGTTATATTCTCTATTGTAGAAGTAAACATTTTTTCTAATTCACCCACTGTCGTACGTACAACATCCATCGTGACAGTGTTTACGGACGTAACATAACTTTTATTGACTGTGTCACTACCCTGCAATGGATTTCCGACATCGCGTAACACACGTCCGCTCAAACTACAGGCACCACTGCCGTCGTGCGTGATGCATTCGTGATCACGCTTTTTCTTAAGGGTGCTGTAACCAAACTTTGAAATTGTGTAACTCATTCTTCGTCAGGAACGATGAAATGATCGAAACCACACCTATACCTACCATTATATATAGGAAAGTCCTTAACAATAGTTAAAAATCCAAATTTATCACGCCAACAGAACACACATATTTCTTTAAACTTGTTAAATGACATATCTGTCGTAACATGATCCGCGTATGCATGCTGTGTGTTCTTGTTGTCCATCTTAAACAATACTACAACGTTAAAATTATCTCTCAAGCAATGCTTGGGGATTCTAGCGTAACTTTGTGACAAGTAAAAACAATTAACGCCCCAGTGACGTCCGAAACTGAAATACTTTTGAATCATGCTTTGTGGTTCAGCCCACACGTCATCAAACACGAATACAGAATTAGCTAAGACATCTTTGAGCGGCACAATTTGTTCCTTGTCGCTGCAGGAAAAATATTTCATTCCCTCAATAGAGTTTATAATTTTCTCCAAACGCTTGTATTTGTCTTGATGCAAAGTTTTGGAAAACACATGCACATTTTCAAACTTTAATCCATTCGGTTGTTCAAGTAAACTCAACTTTAAGCAAGATTTCCCCGAGGAACTTGGTCCACATATACCCGCTAAAACATTACGCGGTAACAATGGACCATGTATTCCTACAGTGTTGTGTTCTTTTTCGTCATTTGAAATAACTACTGGCAGTTCGTGTTCTTGCTTAATTACCTTCATTGCTACTGAGCTAAGTAGTATATAAGCGTTGCTATATATACGCTACACCACAGTGTATAAGTATAACTATGCGTCATGGACAGCAGGTAAAAAAGAAAGGTCGTGGTTTACTGAACAAGCTTATAAACAACCTGGATTTCGAAGCTCATATCCCATCTTATAAATATTGCGGACCTGGCACACGACTTGCCACGAGATTAGCGCGCGGAGATAAGCCTTGAAACCCAATATGGATGTTCAATTAATAAAAGATGGAGACAGATTTTTACAGGTGCAAAAATTTGAGGGATGTTATCACAAACATAGAAAAAAAATAAAAATATTATTTAAGTTTCGTAATTTAATTGTGGGCACAAGATATTTGCATCTTGGAAAATCTTTTTTTTTTTTAAAGACCCATATAAAACAATTAAA
>PNEQ01088425.1:0-25049 GCA_003012365.1 Medauroidea extradentata | reverse complement strand
GCATTCTAGCCCTGATCGCTCTGGTGGGAGCGGTATCGTGCGATAATCCGGGGACCGACCTCACCGGCATTCTAGCCCTGATCGCTCTGGTGGGAGCGGTATCGTGCGATAATCCGGGGACTCACCTCACCTGGATTCTAGCCCTGATCGCTCTGGTGGGAGGCGAGTTCTGTAGTCAGTGAGCCAAACATTGCCTCTGAATTCAAAGATCTTTCACGTCGTGAAGTTGTTGGTACCGGACATTATTACTGGACAACACGACCTGAAGGTAGTTCCTCCCTGCAGTCTACTCCAGACTGACATGTGATCGTGTAGTGAACGAGTGAAGTCAGGTTCAGAGGTCATAATATGACCGCTAGTTAGGATGACATTTTCCAGTATGGAGCAGCTAACTGAAGTACTCGCCTGCCAGTAGAAACGTCAGTCATGTTTCCTACGTGCGGCATTCAACTGGGTCGCCATGGTGGGAGGCATGTGTTCTAACCTATGCACTACCATGGATTCCGTCACTGGGTTAGCTCACATATATTGGCACTATTAAACTTATTCTCATTGCACTGCCCTACGAATTGAAATGACGTTTGTGACTAAGGTTGTTGCTATGTAGTCTACTTTCAAAACGTTACAGGCATTTAAAACACCTCCAAGCTGTTGGACATGGGCAAAAAGTTTTTTTTTTTTTTTCGCATAGACAACATCAGTTAGCCAGGTTGAAATAAATATACTCACCTGTTCTACAGTGTTTGAGAACCCAGACTGTTTCAATTCCGCCTTCCCAAAGGCAGGACTCACACCGCAACATCAGAGTGACACTAGGATTGTTCATCAGTATCACCCTTATTGCTTCCGAGCCTCTTACACGTTAGGAAGCGTCGTTAACGTATTTGTATATCCTAACGACTATATTCATGTTAGATTCACGAGATTTTCCAACTCGAATATATGAATTCCGGTACTGTACTGGCAGGCGTATTAAGACCACGCGCTTTAGTTTTGAAGTAATTTCGAATACTGTACATATTTTTAAACGGAAAACATACATATATCAAAAATTCATTCTTACGGTTTTGACACTTATATATCGTCGTTTGTATCTGTATTGGTCTGTTGCAATACACCAAACAGATTTTTAGATTCTTGCCCCTGAAATATCACATATGTTGTCGTCAAAATAAGCCAAAATTAAACCAAATAAATGTTTGCTAGTAACCGGTATATTAAAAAACCCTCAGGCAAAATTGTGTATCGTATGACTGTACACAGTCTCAAATGTTTACAGCATTTGGTTAAAAAAAATATTAGAGTTATTTGCAATTGTTTGGAATAAATGAAAGATCATGGCCTTAATACACATACGAAATGAATTTAAGAAGGAAACTTCATTTTTATAAAACAACATTATTTACAGAATAATAATTATACTATTATGATTTAGCGGCACAAAATATATTTTAAACAGCCAGTTTCAATGGTTTGTACAATGTTTGTTGAAGATGAGGCCTCGCTTGGCGCAGTGGTTGAAACACTCGCCTCCCACCATGGCAATCAGGACTCGATTATTGGCGGGGCCGGTCCTCGGATTGTCGCATGTGGGAACTGTGACGGGCCATGACGCTGGTCGGTGGATTTCCTCGGGGATCTGCCGTTTGCCTCGCCCCTTCATTCCGGCGCTGCTCCATACTCACCTCATGTCACCCCTCACCTGCACTGAAGACCTGGATGTTTATTACTGACTAGAGTCTCTCCACTATCTATCTTTGAACTCAGTGGGTTTACCAATGTGTATAGTCCTCAACCTCGATGATACTAAGTCTTGAGTAGCTGTACTGTGGCATTCCCGTCCTGTCGTCTTATTATTGACATTTCTTAAGTCCTGGCTATAATACGTCTCACTCTAACCCAACACCGCACGTTTCTAACACCAGTTTAGCGACCATATGAAACTGGCATTGCCAAAATAATTGTGGATTAAGACAATCATAAGATCAGGCGAGATATCAAAGTTCATGCTTTATTTTGGTTCATTAATGTATTACAAGTGAACTTTACGTCTCGTCGACAACGAGATCGTAAGAGACTGAGATGAGAGACAACTTGGTATAGTTACACAGGAGCAGGTAGAGGATTCGGCCATGGCCCATGTTAAGGGATTATCTCAGTATTATCCTTGGGCGATTTCGGTAGATCGTAGAAAACTGAAACCAGGATGTACGGAGCCTGGGATCTAACACGGGTCTTCCCGAATGCGAGTCCAGCATGTTACCGTTGTAAGACCTCAACAGTATACTGTCACTGCTGTCAGATATAGTGACGGGATATGACATCAGCAGGACAGCACAATAAACTATACTCTTCTATATGTTGTCTGGCCTCCTTGAATGAACAATACAGCTTCATACCTGCGACACATGGACTCTATGAGATGATCAATAATGCCACATCGCACATGTTCCCAACTACAGTTAAGTCTGGAGAGCTCGCTGGCCACGGTACATCCTAGTCCAGCATGTCAGCCAACAAGCCAGCTCTGTGGTGACGTGAACTTTGTGGATATATTCTAGACCAGACTCACTTCTGGATGACACATATTTGACTTCTGCAAGCCAGTAAGAATAACGAGATAATACCTAGGACTATCGCGTGCTTCCCGCTTGTGCGTGTATAGGACTGAGAAATCTAGGCGGAATCCACGCACATCTACCTGTCACCCATGAAACGGTACGATTCACCAATGTCTCCAGTGAAAGGTCGACCAGTTTGACGAAGTAGTGTGTGCAAGAAGGGCACATGTACAGGGCCTGAAGCCCACAGGTGGTGTTGCGCGGCGCAGGTTGGCGTGAGTCAAGCCTGGATAAGCTAATTGGAAGCGTGCGTGCTCATCGAGATAGAACATTTCGTCGCTGCATAACAAGTTTACAACCCCCTCCCACCCCTCTCTACCTCCAGCCATTACCCTGGGTGTGCTCACTGTTTCAATTAGCGAGCCGCCACATTGCTTGGTCACGTCACTGCACCTGCTAACTTCAAGCACCGCAGCTGTAAGGTCGATCCACACACTAACATCACATATACATATGAACACTATGACTCTACCGTACACCATGTTTTACAGCCTACAGTTCTATCAGTACCCGCAACATTCTTCGCTGTGAGTCTCAAGTGTTTTCAACTATTTTTCCTTACGACTTGGCTTAAATACTTAGTAAACGTGACTAAGTTTTCGTAACTAGTAGAGGTACTGGTTCTGGCTGAGAGAGCGTCATGCCAACTTGACGAGCACAACTGTAGTCCAACTTCGTGGTTATTGGCAATGTATATTTATTTGTGCAGAGGTCTTAGACTAAGCCGGTCGTAAGGAGGTTACAACGTCACACTCCTGAGACTTGTAGATACAAGCCTAAGATACTGACATACAAGGATATACTCTCACTGACGATTATGCACAACTGTAAACAAGACATTGCACTAGTTGGTACAACATTGTCAATGTCTCCAGCGTTCATTGGCTGCTGGCTCACTTTCCCACTTGACTGGAAGGAAGGGGTCCTTCTTTCAACGCCAAATGTTCTTCAATATGCACGTGTTTGCAGTCTAACCTGGCGAAATGTTCCAGTGAGGAGCTGCTTTCACAGCAGACAGATACTTGTTTACTCGCAGATCTATGACTGACATCCAGCAGTCACGCGCCTAACATCCCTGCACATGGTTGTACATCAACACTCACGTGATTGGGAAATGTCGCGGGTTCAACGCCCTGCCTCAGGCTGGACTCCACAGTTCTGTGTCTTCAGCTACTTGTACATTGTCTGTTGTTCCGATGAGGAGTGGGTGGCTGACAAATAGTCTAGGTTTGAGTATGCATAGCAGTGTGACATGTCGAGCATTGAATTCGCGAATATTTCCTTGCCCTACTTAGATGTTCTCAGTGAATGCACAATTACAATCGCAGGACAAACGTAGAAACATTTGTGTTACAGTTTGTCCATTAAGTAGTTTCTCTTCAATTTACTGTCCCTATTCATCGCTAGCTACATATATACACAACACATTTAGTCCCTGATCCTACTGCGCCCTATATGACTGCAAGGCGGTTATGTGTTAGCAGACGAATACGAAGCGCCCAGTAATAGCGTGTCATTGGTCCAGTAATGTGGGAACAACCTAGTAAATATATGTGACCTCTGAGTGGTACACGTTGTTCAACCAGTTAACTCTTACCACGATATGTCTCTGATCCTATCAGTGAAGACAAGACAAACAATCTACTACTATACTGGGACACACACCAGACAACACTAGACTAGATAACAACAAGAGGACATCACAGACGAGGAAGACTGGACCAAACAACGAAGGCGATACAAGATATTTATGTTGTCCTGAGTCTCTTCAGTTGCTCTGGTTATTTAGTTCTTTATTCCACTTTGATTTGCAGTTTCTTTGTATTATCTGGCATAATTACTCACGACATGTATTGCGTATTATATTGTGTATGTAGGCTCTGAAAACAGATAATTTTGACTTGTTTTGTCTGGTTTGTTTTTGTCTCGCCTGATTGTCTGGGACGACAGAATATTGCAACTACAATTCTGCTCATAATCACTCTCACCCACTGCAAGATTCTTCAAACAAATGAAGGAAGATTTCGTCACACATATGGCGATATTACTGCAGTAATTACTATAATCAGTAATATCAGTAATATCTAGTACAATACTCGCTATTCATTGGTCCCTGGGTCTTGCTGACTGTTGCAGATATTCTATGCCTTGTCCGTCGTAACATTCGGTACCGGTACTTCGACCAGCTGAACTAGAGTAGTGAGAAGAAAAGGGTCAGTTAAGAGCTCCTCTCTCTCTCTCTCTCTCTCTCTCTCTCTCTCTCTCTCTCTCATATATATATATGTGTGTGTGTGTGTGTGTGTGTGTCTGTGTATATACATATATACACACGCACTAGCTGCCCGGCTGCGGCTTTGCCCGCGTGAAATTATGTAATGTAAACAGTAACTCTGGATGAAATATGTGATGAAGGCATTTAACAGCTAGCGTACTCAATAACAGTGAACTATAAATTGTCTTAGCTCAGTATAAAGAGCGCGTGCAATATGCTCGTACGATGTCATAGTAATTCCCATCGCAAAGTCTTGCACAGGATACGAACCCGTAACCCCACCCCTCCCACAACACAAATTTATACAATACCTGAGCGAATGCTTAAAGGCATGCCGTGATAATTCTTTCGTATGTACAGGTTACAGTCCAAAGAAGTTTTATTTATTAGTAGGTTGGCAAAAAGAAACAACTGTTAAATTATTTATCCGTGATCATTCTCTTTATTTTGGGAGACTGTAACATTTTACTGCTTTTCACATCCTTAGTTTTCGAATTTCATATAATCCTGAATTTGATTTGTGTGTATGTATATATATATATATATATATATATATATATATATATATATATATATATATATATATACACACACACATATACATACACAAGCTTTATTCTTATCAAAAAAATCATCTCGATATCTCAACGGGTATAAGCTGTACAGATTATTATTTGAAAACACATTTTATTTTTTAACAGCTTTCAAGGACGAATTTCGAAAAAATCCTGAAATTACTTTTTTTATATTTACGTAAGATTTATTTTAAAGCAATAACCATTACAATATTTCCACTGGTTTAGGAGATAAGTGGAATTAATGAAAAAAACGTTTTATGATTTTAAGAGCTTTCAAAGACGAATTTCGAAAAATTCTGAAAGCACTTATCACCTCGCTATCTGAAATGGTTTAGAAGAAATCACGGATTAATTAATAATACATTTTACGGACTTTTACCCCCTTAATTTTCGAATTTCGCAAAATCGAAAAATTCGAAAACATGCATTTGTTTGGGTTGTATTATGAAGTTTAAAAAATTATATAATAGCTTTCCCGATTAATGAGACATCTGGGATTCTTTGAAAACACATTTCACCCCTTTTCACCCCCTAACTATCGAATTTAGAAAAATCCATTCTTAGTGGGTGCCTACGTGGCAAGGGGAAGCTTCCCTCAAAATTCCATGGTTCTAGGTCCAGCGGTTTGGGCTGTGCGTTGATGAGTGAGTGAGTGAGTGAGTGAGTGAGTGAGTGTGTAAGTGAGTGAGTGAGTGAGTGAGTGAGTGAGTGTGTGTCAGGGTACTTCTAATATATAAAATTCTCGTGTCACAGTGTTTGTTTCCATACTCCTCCGAAACGGCCTAACCGATTTCAATGAAATTTTGTACATACATTCGGTAGGTCTGCGAATAGGTTTTTATCTATTATTTACTCGTAAGCGCTATTGTTTAGTAAATATTTTTAGGTTAGTAATTTTAGAACCCGATCGATAACTGTGTAAGTGATAATTGATCAGTTATCTCCACGAGCTGATACCAGTCTATTCCCAACCAGGTGTCGCTGCTCTGTTATTATTATTTATTAATTTCTTTATTATTAGACGTCTTCCACTTATACACCACATCCTTACACACTAACAATAAGTTATTTACGTGACAAAACAACGTTTGTCGGGGCAGCTAGTCATTTAATACATTAAGATGAGGCGCTAAATGTACGGTACGGGAACTGGCAAGCAATAAGGGCTACATTGGCTCCTATGTCAACAACAGTGTTGTCTTTATGCTCGACTCGACTACGCCGTGCAGTGTTCCGTCGTTGGCGTATGGGACTCGACCCTAACTATGTGCTTACTGAAGTCCAGTGCGTGCCCCTCTGCCATAACAACTGGTATTTCTAACGTGACAGCGACAATTGTACCCACTTTGAGGGGCCCCTAAACCATGTTTGTAAACATGATGTCTAGAAAACAAAACTAGAGGAGCGTAGTTTTAAATGTGTTTCTATTCGTCCATGCAGATATCAAACACAAGCTTGGTCAATGTCTATGCACCAGTTGTATAAACCTGCTACCTAGTTACATTATCTTACTGAATTATTTATGTTGAAGAGACTCCTGTTTGCTTGTGGCTCGCACTTGAAGATATTGCCTTCCAGTCTTCTCTCGACGACTCGCTGTGTTTTAGGGCCGTGTATATCTGTAGCTTCAGAGACTAATGTGTAATGTTTGTCGTGTCATACTTTATGTCGGGACAGTTCAGCCAATTACTGCGCTCACAGCTACAGTATATTAACCAACGACATGAAAGATACGTGTTTAGTTGGGTTGTAGTTTGTACTGTGCGTGTCGACTTGAAAGTGCAGCCCCGACCGTCTTTTCTTTTCTCAATCCGATATCTTGCAAAAGTAATTTATCGTTTTTATGAAATAGCTGTGTGTTTTAAGGATCTCTGCCATATGCACACAGTTACCCGTATATTTATAACTCGTATGTAATAAACATTTACATCACGGTTTGTTAGAAGTCATTCTCTGGCGCAGGATTGTTGTAACTCGTGCCGTTTGTTTACAGGAAACTACTAAACATGTTGCCAGTATGAATATACATTAAATGACACACACTATATGCTACATTAAATAAACGATACGCATGCAGTAACTTATTATAAAAGAACTTTAAATTTCACTTTAAAAATTGCCCTTTTAGACTGAAACTGAGAAAAATGTCACTTTCCCTAATTCGCAAAACCGCGATTTTGTAGCGAGAATACTTTTTCGTAGTTTGGTTTCAATACCATATGTGCACATCTGCAGTTCTGCTTCGTGGTCAGTGATTGGCCTGGGTTTCAACTGGCCAATCACAGAGGCGTAGTGTAACAATATCCTTATACTGATTGGTGCAGTCAAGTGAGAGAGATGTCTGCCAATATTCATGAAGCAGAACTACAGATGTGCACATAAGCCATTGAAACAAGATGGTACACAATTATTTACGCAACAAAACCGTGACTGAACAGTTCGTAAAACAGACAGAAGCATTCGTTTGTCTTCAAGTTATTCTTTCCGCAAATAAAATTTCATATTCGCCGTTAAGTGACACAAACAAAATACAACTATGAAACCAATGTGTGTCAACGTAACACTATGCGCTTAACATATGACTGTGGACGTTCATACTAATACACTAACATCTTCCAGCGGGTACAGCAGCATCGTGCGAGGACTTCTGTTAAGGAAAGCACTGTTTTAGTTAACAGCTGACATACAAAGCGGTCACAGCAATAGAAAATAAATTAAAATGGAGAATCGGAGAGTCACTACGAAACGTATAGAACTGATCTTAATTAATAAGGCAACGTTAACATAACGTGATTGCAATCTTGTATTACTACACTGTGCGCAGTCTGATGTTATTTTCTAACTTGTATGGTAATGTACCTGTGGTTTTTATACCTACAATTTTTATCAACTTCCTCCATTGCCTGGCTCGTTACAGTGAAAGAATGTACAAAACATCTAAAATAACAAGCTTTGACTATAAAAACGAAAACCATGCGAAAAAATTGAAAATGAACGCAAAGTTTAGGCTAAAATGCATCACGTTACAGCAAAGCATTGCTATGACTAAGTTATTCTCCGTCTTTTTCTGGTTTTGATGTAAATACCGCAGCTAATGTAAAATGTGTTCAGCTCGGGCGGCCATATTCCTTCAATGGGATGTGATCATGTAGAGCATGGCGCATTATAATGATCTGCCAGAGCAGCTCGAGAATAGTACTAGCCAGCGACTGACTCGCTACAACGTGCTCTTTAATTAGCTCAGTAAAACATTTATTTTAGAATTTAGCCCGCGCCGATGACAATACTACAAAATACATTTTGATGTTGCTAAATTATCTTTTATAAAGTTTTCTACGTAAACTATTTCATTTCATTAGATGCAATTAACTTTATTTTTCAAGAGAAAAGTTTGTATTAAAAACTAACTTAACTTTACAAATAATACTAGGCCTACTATTAAACTGATTTGATGGCTATTCTATCACTGTATATGTTAAACAAATTATGTGAATACTTCAAACTGCTTTTAGTGGTTTAAATGTTCATTAACAAATTCTTTGTTGTACCAAACTTTGTGTAGTGGTAAATATACTGATTGTGAAGTGTTGGCTCTTAAGGGCGCAGTCTGCCACAATTTTCATCACATTTTTTTTTATTTGTACGAGAGATTTTTTTTTCTTATTTTAGACATAAAATGTGACGAAATTCGGCTCTTATGAATTTTTTTATCTCTCATAGTTTTCGCGTAATGGCTTTGTTAAAGTCATATTTTGCGTGTTTCCGTTTTAACGTCTACACTAAAACCAACTGATATACCAAACTCAAAAAAATCAGAGCGGATTAAGACATTGCAGGCTACAATGACATGCTGATAAAACTAAAGAATAAAAATTATTTGAATTAAAAAAAAAAATGCTGAAACTGAAAATAGAAATTTAAAAAATTCAATAATTTTTTTTTAAAATACAAATAATTTTTATTCTTTAATTTTATGAGCATGTCATTGTAGCCTCCAATGTCTTTATCCACTGTGATTTTTTTGAGTTTGTTATATCAGTTGGTTTTAGTGTAGTCGTTAAAACGGAAACACGCAAAATATGACTTTAACAAGCCATTACGCGAAAACTATGACAGATAAAAAATTTCATAAAAGCCAAATTTAGTCACATTTTGTGTCTAAAGCAAGAAAAAAATATCTGGTACAAATAAAAAATAACAAAATGGTGATGAAAATTGCAGTAGAGCGCGCTCACGGCCACATTGCTGGCGCTTGCAGTGCAAGAAGTGTGTGTTTGTGATGAAAATTGCGGTAGACCACGCCCTGAGTATCGCGGCTATCTGTTTTTGTGATCTCCTTGTAATTGTTTTTGCAGAGGCTTTGCCAGGCTTGGCTATCCACAGCTTTCCATGCGTATGTGACATCCATATCATGTAAGGACATTTTAACACGTATTAACGATTACAAATATATATTATTATATAAACAAATTTTACAAATATGTAGCGATATAATGCATGTTTGTCATATGGCAAAATGTATTTTAACAAGTGGAGAAACAAAGAATTTGACTAAAAAATTAATTGGCATCAAAGATTGCTCACTTTACCATGAAAACTGTGTGTGTGTGTCTGTGTGTGTATATAAAACTCGGAATTATTTTCCTACGACATGCAACACGGCACACGTAAAACAAAACTACGCGTTCTTAAGTTAAAAAGAAAAAAAAAACATTTTAATCAGAATTCACGCTTACATCAAAATTATTTTATAAGGAAGAAAATTGTATTTATTCCTTAGCATTTTTCGACTTGTGACAAACTGTGTTACATGATGATTGGCCATTAACGGAAACCGATACTAATCATATCGCTGTAGTTATATTTAAGTAATTTATTCGTATTTTAAACTGATATTTCGCGTTGATAGTACTGTACATAACAAATAATTGGCGACGTGAAAAATGCAAAATGCACACTTTGTTTTAAGTGCAGGCTATAATTGAGACAAGTGTACGTATGTGCAAGTTTCACAATAATTGACCCGCGACCTATTTGACACGTTCTGTAGCGTCTCGAGCCAATAACTGAGAAGTTACTAACCACAGTAACACATCAGTCAATGAGTAGCTGCTGTGTACTCGAGTATACACATATTCTTGTAGGCTATCCTACACGCCAAACAACACTCGCATTTTCCCCGTCTCATCCTTATTAAATTAAGAACAGCCTATCATTTTCTGAACCCAACGTGACATACGTATTACTTGAACTCACACATGACTTAGAAAAAAATAAATATATATATAGGCTAAATATAGTTGCCATAATACTACATATGTCGCAAACTCCACAAGAATTTACGGGACTTTTACACAACGACAATAAAACAATACGTACCTTTGCTAACATTAATTCGTAAATTCGTTCGTATATGTGTTAAACAAGTTAATTTGTAATTTGTCTTGGTAAACACGATATTGTTTGTATTACAAACGTTAGCCAGGCATTGCGAGCGAATGTTGTCGCAACGCAACAAGCCCCACAATAATACAACAAAAAAAGTTATTACCTGTTGTCAACCAAACATCAAGACGTAACAAGCAAAGCGAACTAAAAGTAAAAACTGTGTGTTATAAACGGCTATGAACAGGAAACTAAGCCCGTAGCTTCTCGGCTGTTACAATGGGCTGGTTTAAGTACAGTACTGGTCTAAATATATTTAAGTTGTAACATTTGAGGTTAACAATTAATGCTAGTTGAGAGAGGTTAAAACTGAACTTGAATACTACATAACAACTCTATACAGTGGATGATTGAAGACTACAAATGTCGCGTTATTATGTAACCACAGACTATAATGTAAGTTGTTTTGTGCTTCCTCGATGTATTATGTTGTCATACTACAGTGTAGCGACTTGCAGCGGGGAACAGTTTTAACCAGCAATGTTAGTGACAGTCGCAATCAAATATGCCAATTATATCTCGCCAGGATCGGAGGCCATCAGTGATACAGCAGATTGTGTTCAACTCCCTACACGTCCCAGAGGCACAGTCTGGTAACACATGACACCAATGTTACATGTGTCTCTTTGCATATTTCAAGAAAACGTTTCTTTACAATAATTCCACATCCTGCGTCTTGTGTGATGGACGACAGTTATGCGGCAATATCTATCTGTTTACAGACGAATAACAGACGTTATGTCTTGACATTCCAGTCAAACTGGGTCACACTAATAACAGAAGAAGGTCGGATATTGAAGCACACAGTCAATTACTCCCGAGAAAAAGCATTATTTAGAACAGTAACTTATCATAGTGAAGTTACAATATAAAAATTATTTCTAGACTTACTTTATTTCAGCTCACTAATTACAAACAACAATTGCATTTCAGCCAGCTGTGTTACTCTCGCTCCATGTGCATCTTGCACAGCTGATGTACAACATGTTTGTTAGTCATACATGCAGATAACTATTATTTACTAATTATAAACTTTAGTTATTAAACGTAGCACAATTTCACCAATTAATAATAACATTGGCAGTACAGTTCTCGTCCTCTATTGCCGACAAAAACGAAGTGTCATATTTCTGCTTCCAGGTGGCAGTAAATGTATGTTTAAGGACATCAAGTTTAACCAGTTTGAACAAAAAAACTATTCTTGTGATTTGTTTTCCTGATAAGAGACTAACATTATACTATACGATGCACAAATAGCATCTGTTTTGTCAAACATATTCTATGCTACCAGGTTTTCACGTTTGAAATTGTATTGTTTAGTGACAGAGCGCTATATACAAATATAACTTGTTTGTTGTTATAAAAACTCTATATTATAATTACAACTATATGTACTAAAATCAAAATGCAAATACGACAACAGATTTCATTTCATGAAGACTAAGTCAATGAACCTATAGGCCTACTGAACGTATGTAATAATATTTATAATACATTTTTCCAAAATTCCCAAAACACTTACATAGAGGAGAATAGACAATAATATTGAATAAATTAAGAAGTGTTTGCTGCAGCTGCCGTAACACCTTGTTTCTGACTATGCTATCATAGACGTCCCGAGCAATAAACTTGGCATGTATGTTATGTTAGTAAGTCTGGCAACATAGTATCTCAATACGACCTATGTTAACACTGTCTACAGCTCAGTTCATGCTACAAGGTGTATTATACACGCACAACGCACTAACATACACACTCAGTCTAGAATGTGCAAACTCTGTACATAAGGTCTAACGCTATTCAAGCGATACATTTTTTTTTCAGAGTTTTGAGGGTCTTTTTAATAATTAGGCCTACAACTTTGCACTGATTTAAATGTAATAAGAATACGAAATGTGTTAAAAAGTTATTTTCATCTACTTTTTAAACTTAAATTCTAACATTTTAGCTTTGTATATTCTCAATAACAACATGTAAACTATTTTTTAAGATTTAGTTTAAGTGTTTAACGTAGGAGGTAGAAACTACGTAAAGCAATTGCTCTGGAATCTGAGACTCCCTTCACGTTCAACCTGGGTTTATGTTTGGATATTTTTACTTGAATGTTATGAAAAAATTTTTATAAAACCCACACTTGAATCACATCATGAATTTGCGTAAACGTATTCCCTTAACAGTCATTACAAGATGCACATTCATATAATAATAAAATACAAGTTTACAACACTGTAATGTCAAAAATATTAAGTCTTCATAAATACCCTAACTCATTTTTGTCAGTTGTATTGTTGATTCTACACTTTCGTCGGGCTGATAAATGATAAAATATTATAGGAATTTAAAATATATTGCAAAAATGTAGACCATATTTGAACACTTGAATGCATTTAAGATAGTATTTCCTGCTAAGAGACATGCCGATAGACACATATACAAAGTTGTTTGCTGCTCAGTAGACAGAATACGAAGAAGTAAACTTCTCAGGCTAGTCTATCTAAGACTTTAACAACAATACTAATCAAAAACTTTGTGGCACTAGTAATATCATATTCTATTAAACACATTATATTTTTACTTTTGTAAAACACTTTTCTGGCACATACGAAACGACTGTGTGTGGGAACTGTCGCTAACATTTGAAGAGGCATTGTTAACAAACTAGAGTGTGTCTCGACCAAGAAACGTAAATACCGTTTTTATCTCGTACGTACGTTACGAGTGTTTTTAGACTTTCTGTTTAAAATATAGAATAACGTAGGTAGTAAACGATGTGTTTGATTCTTTGGTCCAGGCAACGAGGGATACGATATGTAATAATATATATATCAACTCACACAAGCCGAATGTTCCTCTGAGACTTTGTGTGGCGAGAAAGATGTGCTTTCTGAACTAATATGAGACAACAATTGATACTTGACACTAGCTCTGTGTGTGGTTGTTCTTCAGCCAGAGAATACGTGGCAGGCATGTTACAAGAATTCTGGCTGCGGTCGTAAACAATGTGCATTGTGTAATACACTCTGCTTACAAGCGCCTATATACATAATATGTAAATATAATATATATAAAATCACACACTGACAGCTACTAACTGAATAGTTTCAACAACTGATGTTTGCTACATGATGCTTCTGTTTATAATAATCACATTCGTTACCGCAATGCGTGAATAAATCAAAGTGATTACCTGAGAACATTTTAAATATATTTACCACAGAGGGAAGTATTGCTTGACGGATCACGTCTTGAAGAGAAAAAAAACAGGACCATTAGTTTCGCGCAGTGGCGTGCTAGAATGATGAATAAAATGTTTTCCAAAACACAGGTAAATGTTTATTACGCAAATAATACAATTTATACAAAAATTAATATTAAAAATAGTGGTATGTGTATAAATTACAAGAAAGTATATTTGCAGTTGATACCTTAGTAACGCGTATGTAGGATTGTAGTGTCATTGCAGAAGTTAGTTTAAAATGGTAGCTTGTTGTTGACGACGTAAACTAGAAGCACCAAGTACATAAGGTGCTGGCAAGGTTGTCGCAGAGCAACAAGTAGAGGCGAGATAAAAGTGTGTGAAGTACCTGGCGAGGGCGCAGAGTTGTCAAGAAGGCAGTCAGGACCTCATGGGCGACGTGGCTGACGTCTCACCGGTGTTCACACTACTTCCGCACTCACGCGCGATCACACACTCAATTACCCCGGCCACTGCACCACCAGCTGCACCACCAGGCGCCCCCCGCGGAAGTCGTGGCGCGAGTGACGCCGCCCCCGCCCCACCCCGCCTAATCGGCCGGTAATTAAATCCGCCGCGTCCTCTAGGAGTCGAGCGACTCTCGCCCTTATAGCACCTCCCTCCAGCACTGCAGGGACGCCACGAGGGAGGCGCCGACGCCTGCCCGCCATTCCGGCAGACGAGCTCTGATTGGCCCGCCTGCCAGGACGCGAGGGGAGGGTATGAGATGGCGCAGGCGCGCCTATGTAGCTAGAGATGGGAGGGGCAGTGTCATCTCTTCATCCCTCTCTGTAGCGCCTGTATGGTCGGCAACACGCCGTGCAGCCTCAGCCCTAGCACTACTGTATAACTTACTACTGTACTGTACTGTACATGTGACGTGGTCCAGATGTGATCACGCTACTTACAACATTACTACACCTTCACATCCACGTGTCTTCTACACATCTTACCTTACAACTCATCTCTACGCTTCAACGTCGTGTTTACGCACAATGTCTGACACGTTTATTTCTTTGTACATAATTTTTCTGTTTTCTGTCTTTACAACATTTATTCATTCTAAAAAGAATACGTCAATCCACATCAACTGTTAGTTACTTTCCGGACAGACAATAGTAATAATAACTGCAAGATGGTCTTGTAAGTAGACATATTGTCTTTGAACACAAGCAGGGAGCAGATAGCAGGCTGTTCACTTATATTATCGCATCTATGGGCTAAGTGACGTCAGGCTTCTTCTCTCACTTCTCACTAATAAAGCTATATAGGCTCGCCGCTGTAAGTCCCATAGTACAAATACTACCAGGAAAACCCCGCGCGACAAATACTCAACGCTCGCTTCAGTGTCACCCACATTGCTTGACTTCCGACGACTCCAGCAGATATGACGTCATCAGGTTAGAATCTCTTAGCGAACATAATGTGCAGGCACGCTGACATGTCACACACACACACACACATATTATGTAACACTCTCTGAATAACGTTCCTAGCCGTTTTGTTATCTGCTTGAGCTCTGCTCGTCGCTCAGTGGCACTCTTAAGAGGGCGTGGTACATAATTCAACGCTGAAAGCATTTATCTATAACTGTAGGTTTCTTGAAGCCAATTAGCGAAAGTTAAACAATAGCAATCCTAGACAATAGTTTTAGGCAACGTTTTAAACAAAATAGTTTCCAGTGTTACGAACTGCTGAGGTACAGTCTCTGACGCCGGAACCTCGTGCGCAAGAGATCGCGCGTAACGAATTAGTAATTCTGGCTAAATATTTACTCGTAAAGTTGGCAAATACCATTATCTAGGATTGTCATTGACTATTTTATCCATATTGGCTTCGAAAATAGCGTAGTAATCAATTCATGTTTTCAGCGTTTATTTTTCTACCACGCACTCTTAAGGCCTCTGCCTGGCTTGGAGCCCTATCTCGAGCAAATACAGGGACATATATGTTCAATCATGTAAGGTTTTGCAAAATACAAGTCCAACATACATACATATTACATAACTGACGTTGTTGTTCGTCTCGGCGAGCCTAATGTTGCTACACGATATTTCAGGACGTTTCAAATACCTTAAGAATTATGAAACATCTCAGTATTTTCAGTATCAAAAACCGTTTGACAATATCCTTAAATATTTTCCTAAGTATTTATTACTACTGCAACATTCTTCTCTTCTCAAAGCAGGCAGTGTTCTGTGTCGGAAAGTGATATATTAACAAATGACTGGCCTGTGCTGGATATAGTGCTACTACGCTTACCACACCAGTGATCTCGGGCAGCTTATGTGACGTCTAAGTCTGTTAACTGTCTCTTCAGCCACTGCCATCGGCTGAGATCCACGCAGCAGGTGTCTAGTAAGCCGAAGTGGCATCGCTGCGTGAGTTCTTGCCTCTTACCAAAGTACAACGCGAATGTCTGGAACAGTTGCTTAGTTCAGTGACGAGATGTGACGAATGTTGTAAATGAAGTGAGAGTGTAGGTCGACTCAACAGGTCGGCGAGATAAGACGAGGTAGGAAGGGATAAGGTGGAGAGAGGGGAGGTAAGACGAGGGAGATAACCATCTGAGGCAGACCTCTGCGGATCGATGTGGCCCTCACGACATCAGCACGTTAACGAATTACAAAATATGGTAATAAAACACACGTCACGTGTCTTGTGACGTCACACAGGAAGTGGCTAACGAAGAAGGATTGGCAGGGTGAACCAGAGGGGTTGGTAGGGGTGATGGCGTCACGCACTTTGCACTATAGTTGGCTAGCCTGTCCCTGGCGAGGTAGGCAGCCTCTACACATATCTGTATAGCGTGCGCCTAACACGACCTCTGGCTTCAGTCACGTGACAAACTATCCCCCGCACGTCTAGTCTTGGCGAGCTGCTGTAGGATGGAGAGACACAGAAGCGATACGGGCTACACTGCCGCACGCAAGATGCTGCACAGGCGCGGCGTGTATGCGTACTGCCGGTACAACGATGTCACTTCTAGAGGTGGTCATGTTACTTTAGTGAAGATAAGTCAGTACCACAGTACTCAGCAGAACATCCATTAGTTAAATATCAATGTTAGAAGTATTTCTACATACATCTGTGTCGAAGGGTATCTTTAAATTGTAATAGAAGGCTAAGAAATATTATTTACAATGCACGCGATGTTTTGAAAGTACCGATAATAAATACAGGTTGTTGCAGAATTGCATGATAATATTTTGCTGGAATAATCTAGGCATCTAGAGGGACATGTGTTGTATAACACAACGATCCTACTTTACAGTTGGCAGTACATGATGTATAGTGCATAGCAAGCATGCTGGGTCGTGTTGCTGTGGAATATCTCTGCTCATATTATAGCCAACTACATTCCAGTCATGTCGTGTACAATAGGACGGTAGGTATTGTGCGATGTAGCATGCCATATTGACGTGACTCAGCCAGTGTGTCACCTACTGTGAGGCTTGTACTGCAGTAACGGTCCGTCATATTCGTACAACATCCTGTATAATAGGTACGAAAATAAACATGGCTTTATAACATGATACACCGCAGCTTACAAGCCACGTAGGCGCACACATAAGAAGACATTGGACATCAATGAACGTTAAAAACTTCAAACCTAGATGACAGGTTCTACCAACTATAGAAGCAAATATATTGCCAGACTTAGGGATATGCTTAGCGTAATTGTCAGTTATGGCGTCTCTAGGATTGTGTCTCAGAAATTCTTCACACGAGAAAAATGTTTTCTCAAAATATTGTCAAGAAAGTTCGTCCAGGGCTGCTAATATTTTTACTTCTATACATTATCTTCAAGAAATCGGCAATATCCAAGCCCTAGATGTAACATTGATCTATGAAGCACGCATTGTTAAATGACAAGTTGTCAGTAGCCCGGGAGTCTCTTTCAACTGCCTTGGCTTTCTGGCTAAAACCGTCAGTTGATAAACACACTACATCGTTGATATGTTGTCGTATAGCTTCTGTTGTTTGCGCATGTTTGTGGCTCTGCTCTCAGTCAACACGGTTCACTACTGGCCACGTAGACTTCAACAATCATGTAGCTCAGCGTAACATTGGAACAACAAATCCCAACAACATATTACAACAGTTGTTTTTAGTTTGTGCTAGCTTACGTTACAGTAAGGCCAGTTGTTTTTCTGAAATCATAAAATGCAAGTTAGTTGTGATGTCAGATCGTAGGGACATAGGGTGTAAGTTGTAAGGACAAAATGTTACAACAGGCTTCGTTTCATAGATATGTCAGTGTTGTGTGCCAGCTATTGACATATAGACAAACACAGATATACGACATATCACGAGAAGTTTCCGAGTAGAAGACAAGACAGTTGCTAGCTGAGCTGCTCGCTCTTATGGTCGATGAAGCAAGTCGAGAGATGGAGACATTCGTCCTTACTGCCCACACGCTTCAACATGGCCTGTGGTCGCTGTTTATGCTCACATTACTCTCAACTCAAGCGATGACATCGTTATATTATCATATGTTTACACTCGAGTCCGTGGAAATATACACTTATTGATATCTTGACCGCTGTTTCTTCGTGTCTACGAAACAACATCGTGTGAATAAACACGCCACTGTGGCCGAATGTATAAATATCACATTCGCTCCAGCCGTCTTTAAATTTGACAATTCTTCACTAAACTACAAATATACCTGAGTGAGACACAGTTACTCTCCCAGGGCTAAAATAACCCCGGTCTGCGCTGAATTCATTAAGTATTGTAATTTTTATTTACATATAACAGCAAACTCTTCACCTGAACTTCGTCTGAGTGCCGGTATTCTAGCCCAGTATGTACAGAACTATTGTTCCTACTGCACGTAGTACGATATATGTGGAGTGCAACAAGTATGCTGAGTTGCCACATCGACCACTAAACGTATCATGTACGGTATATTACACCTAACATTTCCTTCTTCAATTACACGCAACAATAACGCGGGTGTGATTGGTGCAAGTAATGATACACATCTGTATACAGGTCAGTGTGGTTTACACTGCACACAAGGAACTTCAAATTAAATTCGTATATGAAACGCAAGCAATATATTATTCTAATAAGGTTTTTTCGTTAAATTCGATACCTTAGGAGTGAAAAGTGATATAATTTGTTTTCGAATAATCGTCGATTGCTAGGTAAGGTAAGGCTGGAGCAGGAGATGGGATCCAAGTCTTCCCGAATGTGAGTCTAACTTGCGACCTCCTCGTCTACTGATATAGCACATTGCTAGTGTATCACACATTACCTTCGCACTTATGTAGGCTTACTAACACCACTGGTGCTTATAACAATGAACCAGTACCCCTGCGACAAACATCGTGACAATATTCCTAGTTCAATATGTAGCAAGAATGCCACTCCTAGAGGCAGGAAACCTTTGTGAACATCGAAAATTAATAGGCCTAATTAAGTTTATTTAATTTATCTTGTGCTACAAGATACTAATATGTTTATGCATGTTAACACGCAAATTACCGTAGTTTCTTCCGCAGCTCCAACATAGTTCAATGTCATTCTCCCCGCCCTCTATTGAATACATAGCGATAGTGAATAGTTACGTACTGTATATAGTGACCACGGGTTGTAGATCACAATGGATAGACGTAGAACAAGCCATATTAGTAAAAAATACCTAGAAACTGTATTCTGTAAACAGAAGTTAAAAATGACAAAACACGTAATGGCTATGGGTTGTCTGAATATCAGCTGACAAGTACTTCTGTAATATTATTACATTTGTGTTAAACATATTTGTTTTGTTATTTTATTTGAAACTGTATATTAATTTGTTTAGTCGGATGGTTGCTTAGTTCACCAACAAGTACTTGTTTGATTGTTAGTTTAACGCATAACGTTCAAACAATTTTAATAGGTAATTTTTATCTTATTACACGTTAAACGAGGTAAAATAATTAAATAATATAAATAATAGGTATTATTACCATTATTATAAATTACACATGTAACTGATTTAAAATAAATGTGCAGAGAGTAGGTTATTTTGATCTTCTTAAGATTTTTCTTCAAGCTAAGGGCGTGGTATTCAAGAAATAAACAGCTATTATTTTGCCGTAAACTCTACGGATACGATATGAACGGAGTAGAGCATTAAAGTGAACCAATCACAGTTCACTGCAACTGAGATAGTCAAGGTCAGAGTTTGTCTTGTGTAAGCGGCTATTTATCATCTGTTATTTTTCTACAGATATAATGGTTTAGTACTTGTCATTTTGCTAGGACATATTTTGAACCGTGTACTTGTGCTTGGTATGTGTTGTGGGTTGCATAACTACGCACCTTATAGGCGACGGAGAGCGCAAGGTTGACCGCTCGGTCCAGCAGAGAACCAACACACACACACACACACGCCAGGGATAATTTATGAAGGGAGAGATATCTAGCTGTCGCTGGACCGCGCGTCGTTTCTACCCATACCTCCCCCTCACAAGCCTCGCAGTTATCAAAGTGGTAATTTAATTCATGTGCTATTATCTGGTGCGAGCGACAATGTGAGAGCCACATGAATAGCGAGTGCATCCACACACCGTGCTCGTATCTGCCTCCCCCTCCCCCCTCCCTCCTGACTATATGCCGTGGTGACCAACCACAAGTAGGAACAGACCGCTGTGCCTCATTATGATGATAAACAGGCCATGGGGAGGCCGCGCCACCCATGTTAATTCATTTTCGCAAAATGGCGGGTGTCGTATTGTGGGTGCGGAAGCGCCGGGGGTGCGGGGCGACATAAGCTGCGGGCATCCTGCTGCACGAGTGTTGGTGCAGTATAGTTGGCAGCAGTGTGGCATAATGCGGCGGTAGGTAGGCGGGAAGCAGTTTAGCGGCTGATATATGACCACACTCTCGCGAGCCACAGGAAGTCACCCACATAAACACATGCGCGCCCCTCGCGGTGAGTTCCGTCATCATCCACTTGTAGTGACGATCCATCTCGACCCTGCCACACAATAGCCGCTCTTCTTTCATACCACATACACCTGTACTGCCGTGCCACGTCACACTGCTCCTGATACTCTGCTATTATGTCCAGCGAGGCTGATTTATCACGGCAAACCTTCACTGTTCACTTCCAACATGCTGTATGCGTCTGTACGACAAACTATCACCCAGTCAGATTTCCGCTATTGTCATGTTTGACGCTACGTTGATTCGTCTCAATCGTCATCCTAGCATGTATGTTGCAATCAAGTGCAGTGTTTTCAAGGGTACGTTGATGTAACACATGCTTGCGATAAATGTCCTCTGAAATGCTATATTCGTCTCAAAGACTCGCTACATTGTATAATCACGTAGACTCTAACATGAGCGCGCGTACACGTGTGGTTTGTCAATAGTTTTACAAGCTGTGCAAATAAGTAAGATAAATATTTAAGAATGGCATTTAAGTTGAGCCTTCTCGCCTTAATCCAGTCTGATAAACCTTACGTGAAGGGGAAACATAACGTGTGCACAAATACAGTCTCAAAAACAGAGAGAGAAATATTTTCGCTTATGTTATTTTAGACTAGATAGGGGTGTTAGCGTTTTATATTACATAAAATTGTTAAATATTTTCCGTGCTCATTTATGCAGCTTGCATTGTTATTGACAAAACAGCAATATAACGATATGTACTGTTATGTCAACCAACAGTGGCACTAATATTCATGTTTACCGCATATTCCAACACTGAGCTTGTCTAAGGGCCGTAGTTATAAACGTCCTCCGAAGGCTTGCTGGCAAGCCCCTGGCCTTTATTCGCGCAGCAGTTCGCTGGCGGTCTTCCACCCTTCCTATACTATAGTTGTCTGCCGATGGATCGCCAGGAGATCGCCGGCTGAAAGGGAGTTGGATGGTTCTCCTTCATAAAATTTGGCAACACAGCCTCATTTTTAGCAGCGAACACAGACTCAAGTGCTCAAAGACCACTGCTATGAACCCACATAACTTTAAAAATAAAATCGTTTCGATTTTGTTTTCCTTGTCTGTAAACAATTTTGTTGTCTTTATACTGGGACACACGTGAGATATTACCTCCTTGTTCTGTGCGTGAGATATTCGAGGTGATTGAAGGATGCCGCGGAAAAGTTTGACTATGGAAGGTAAAAATTCGACAGTGCGATACACTCCTAAAGAAAAAGCAATTTTTTTGACCTGATAAAGAATACAAAAACATAACTACAAATAAGAAAACTGACTCTGTGTCCAACTACTACAAAAGGAAATGTGGAAGAAAATCACTGCAGAATGTAATGCTTGCGATGTATCGCGCAGAGATGAACTGCAGTTGAAATGGAATCTTCCATGTCCCTAATATATATTCTGGGTAGTCGCACATGTCTTTGGTCATCTATTTATTCATGATAGTTGACAACTTCATCCATGTGCCGCATGAATTCGTTAAAATTCCTCGCCATTTTTCATAACTGGTCTCTACAGAACAGCTGGTGATTCGCCGAATGAGGTCTGGCCATCATTAACCTGCAATCTCCCAAAAAGTGGAAACTTGGTGGCGAATGGTTGTTCGCCGTCTATCCGCCACTCTCTGAAAGAGGTCTATAATGTGCAAAACTCCAAATTAGGGTGGAGGGAGATTGGTTGTACTTCGAAAGACGTTTATAATTACTGGCCTAACTGATTGTTTTCCAGGAAGGAGGAGGGGAGGAAATAAGTGGGAAGTAATATGAGCAATACTTGTTTGGACATTCAGACAATTACTGATTTTATCACTGGCGGATCCAGCTAAAGGTTTCGGGGGCATTCCTAAAAAATTATCTATGCCCCATTTCCTAAACATAAAAATCTTAATATCCAATTTAAACAAGAAGTTAGTAGCATAACTGATAACCCTACTACTTTCCTCAAAGTGGGTGCAAATTAACCCTGAAAGCTAAAATCGTTTATATATTCTACGGATATTAAATTTTAAAATTGATTTAGTCGTCTGATACACGAAACATACTAAGGATAAGTCAACTCACTAAGTAACACGTGAGCCAGTTTAATAAATCGAGAAAAATTTTCTGAGATGTCTTTCTATCATAAAGATACAAAATAACCACCGTTTTAAAAATATTACAGAATGATAAACGAAATATACAAAAGTCAAATCAGATTTGTATGCAGTAGACTATATGTGTACCAAGTTTGGAAACGTTCTGAAAAGAATTTCCCAAGATATGTGATGCTATTCTAAAAATATAAAAATTGCGACATTTTTAAAATATGCTCTCAGGATTAACTAAATTCATAGAAGTCAAGTCAGCTTTGTATATAGTATTTGCGTACCAAGTTTGATTAAATTCTTTACTACGGTTCCTTAGATATTTTGCTTTACGGAAGATATTTTTAATGGCCGCTGTTTTGAACATATGAATATGCCGTAAACGAAATATATAAAAGTCAATTCAGATTTGAAAGTACTATATGTGTACACAGTTTGATGAAATTCGGTCCATTGGTTCAAGGGACACACACATGGACACCTAACACAAACACACACGTGGACAACCTCACATATACACACTACTTTTTCCTTCAGAATTTAAACTAAACATTTGTAATATTTTACAAAAAGTAAAAAATAGGGGGGGGGGGAGTGTGTGCCCCTTGGAAACGCGCATGGATTTTGTGTGTGAAGCACTAAATTAGCGCCAAGGTAATTTTAGTATTGGACTTTTTTAATATTATTTAAAGCGAAGTAAAATGAAACCATCTGTACCTGTGTTTAACAAATCATGATGCTTTATTTCCAAACACACAAAAAAAACTGGAAAATATATTTTTAGTAATTTTGAGGTTTCTCGCTAGAATGTTTGTAGATAGGCGCGTGGTATTTTATCAACATAAAATTATATTCTGAAGAGTGTGTTATCTTAATGCTATGGTGCCTCACGTCTAATAACTTCGCGAGAATTGTGTTTTGTGCCTGAATGAAAGATGTCGCAGAACTGTCTCACAGGTTAGTGCAAAATAGGTTTAACTGTGCGGTTTTTTTTTTCAAGACATAAAATACTGCAGGTGTAGCTAATTTCTTGAGTTAAGAAATTTAAGTTATGTAAATCATTCGCCGAAGTAAAGTAAGCTTTTCTAAAAAAATGCACTATACAGAAAAATAATTGTTTGGCAAAATTATGAAAAATGACTTTACGATCTGCTCTGCTTGAGGATAAGAAGAATAATACAGCACAAGCATTCAGTGCTTGTACATTGTCGTAATAGATAAAGTAATTGTGATCACGTTTAAAATGTTCAGAACTGTTCACGTGCAGGAAATGGACTTCTTTAAACTCCATACCGCCTTTTACAAACGATACTTGAAATAACCAACTATAAATGTAAGGTATTGAAAGCTAATATGACCGTGTTTGTTCACGCCAGCTCTTCTCGTATATTCGTCATCCTTGCCAGAACTCTCCTCGCCAGTACTTCTGCACGTCCGGCCAGGCCTCTGGTTGGGGTTGTTGACAGTTGAAGGTCGAAGGACATGTTACCTTGAGGGATGACAAAACTGTCTGTTGGTGGTTGGGTTGCATTGGTATTGATCACGATAACGTTTCCTGTTGTTGTTAGTTTTTGTGCTGTCGTTTAGTTCGAAATATTGAAATGTTAACAACCAACCAACCAATCAAACTGCAGTATAAGGATAATTTACATGTAACGGTAACATAATTATATTTTTTAGCCTTACCTTACATATAATTTCTTTAAACACACAGCGTATCGGCAACACTGGAATTCTTGTCGGAAATGAATTATCAAGTGAAATTATTTCAGCCGCCCACAACTGTGGTGCTGCGTCAACCCACAACTGTGGTGCTGCGTCAACCCACAACTGTGGTGCTGCGTCAACCCACAACTGTGGTGCTGCGTCAACCCAC
>PNEQ01088424.1:0-25050 GCA_003012365.1 Medauroidea extradentata | reverse complement strand
ACGCTAAAATGCTCTCAGATTGCCGTGTTGCATCAGCCGATAAAATTGGGTCAAACTAGCATCACTATTTGGCGCTAAAGATCTTGGTAAAAATGTCGATTTCAGAATGTCTGAAATATGTAGGTAATTCGCTCACAAAATAATAGGTTGAAAATTATCTTGTTAAAATGTTGATTTCAAAATGTCTAAAATATGTAGAAATGGTGGTGAAGTGTATGTAAATTATACATTAAATTTTGACATCTGTTGGTGAAATGAATAAAATGTCTCATATGTACATAACATATACTCAAATAAACATCAATATCTGGCGCTGAAATGTAGGCTACATAAACTATACACTAAAAAGTAGACATGTTTTGTCTGAATGTAGATACGTTCACGAAAACAGGTACCGGTACATAAAAATAATTGGTGATGAAATGCGTATACCATAAGTAAAATTAACACATTTTTATCTGATAGTAAAATTATGATTCTCGATGTCCAGTTCGAGGGATAGAGGGAATGTGCACAAGCACGGTTTTTTCTTCTCACCATGATGTAGGTCACACTGATTTAATATTTCTTGAGGAACACGAACAATTCTACATGAAGGATTTGCTACCGATATTCAGTGAAAAGAAAAGCAGGACTCGGATGTCCGATATACATAGACAATACGTTCACGAATAGGCATTAAAAATTGGTGCTACAATGCATGTAAACTATACATTCAATTGCATACGTTTACTATCTGTTAGTGAAATGTTAATTTCAAATGACTAATATACATATGTATGTTCACGAATATACATTAATAATTGATATGGAAAACAAAAATGTTACAGTGATGAAAGGAATGAGGACGAGCAGCAAAGACATGTGCAGAACAGCTATAAACATCCAGTGCAAAGTCGTACTGAAACAAGTAGTGGTAACACTGGTGAGACTACTAGCGCATTAAATGGTGGTTTGCACGAACTTGGAGAAAGTAGAAAACAAAGAGAAAGTGTAAAAGACAGTACAAACTTCCAGCCACAAACGCACGAAGGAATAAGCTCTAAGATTATGCATGAAAACTGATATTTCGCAAAGCAAACTCCCCTGGATCCTCGTATTCAACCTTTTCTTCCTGCAAATTCGAATGGTGTTTGGAATAACCATGATAATTTTAACCATACCAGCAAAATTTACAATCAAAAGTTAAAGTAGAGGAGGTCAGTGAGACACGGGACCGATCACTGACCCGTCAGGCAATTTGCTCCCCAAGAGATCCCGTTGACATTAATTTTAATCTACATGACAAAATAGCAGAGCCACCTACTTCAACTGAAAAAATAATTCATACAGTTATGCTCGGAGAAACCGATCGAGAATTTTTGTTGACAGAGAAAAAACGAGGAAATAGCAAATTTGCAAGAAACTTTATGTCCTGAATTAGTGTTAAAAGTTTGTAGATTACAAGTTCCGGTTTTATTAGATAGCGGCGCAGAGATAAGCTGCATTTCGGAAGAATTTTGCAAAGCTATTTGAGCAACAGATTTTGAATTACCTATTTATCCAGTACCAAGCCTTAGAATTATTGGTGCTACTTCAAAAACTAGTCCTCTTGTTTGCCAGTAAGTCTTACTCTCTGTAGAAGGACTAGGTAAAAATAAGAATGCTCCAGCATTAGTCATTAAGGGACTGAGTAAACAAGTTATCCTGGGAGCTGATTTTCTAACAAGGTATAAAATCAGACTTGATTTTGGTGGATGGATAGTCAGCACGCATGAAAATACTAATGAAACAGTCGCTTCACCTGAAGTATGGAACTATTCAGACAGTTTTGTAAATTTGATTAAACCGAATCTTTGTGAGTTACACCATCACCTTAACAATACTGAAACTACAACACCTGAGAATATATATCAGGCAGTAGCAAACATTGAATTAATTAACAGCGAAGAAAAGTGCATGTTAGAGCGATTATTATTTTCACACAGCTCCACTTTTTCAGAACGTCCAGGAAGAAATAAATTTTTCAAATCTGAAATTCAAGTAGTAACTGGAGCATTATTTCATTCAAATTCTTATCCCATTCCAGCGAAATATTTACAAGAAGCCGAAGAATACATCAAACTTATGCTCTTTTGGGATATAATAAAGCACGCCTCCAGCCCATATACGAACCCAATGGTGTGCGTCAGAAAGAAAGATGGATCGGTACGTTTATGTCTTGATGCAAAAAAAAAAAGAATGAAATTACAGTCAAATCCAGAGAAAGTCCACGTGCGACAGAAGAACTATTAAGATTATATCAAGGCAGGGGCGTCATTTCAGGTTTTTCTAGGGGGGGTGGGGCAAGATTTTGTTTTCTGGCGACAGTGCCCTTGTTGCATCTTTTTTATTAATTAAGCGTGTATAAATTATATACTTTAATAATAAAACTTCAGTTTTATGTACTTAAGTTAGCATTATTTACATTAACAAATACAAAAAATATATTTATACACATAAAATTATAAATCCAGGGGGGCCCTGTAGCCCCAAATGACGCCCATGTATCAAGGCGTTAAGTTCATGACAACAATTGACCTTACGCATGGCTACTGGCAAATACCCCTAATGGAAGAATCGAAACAATATACTGGTTTTGTGTTTCGAAATCAACAATATGTATTTCAAGTACTTCTTTTTGACCTGTGCAATGCGGTAGCACAAGTCACGCAGTGCATGAAACTCACTTTAGGTGAAGACTGTCAAGAATTCCCAAGATCTTACGTGGATGATATTTTAATTACCTCAGAAACTTTTGAAGAACATTTACAACATCTGAATACTGTGCTAACTAAATTACGAAATTCTGGAATGACAATGAAGTTGAAGAAAACAATGTTTTGCAGGGAAGAGGTATCTTTTCTTGGTCATATTCTTACGCCTGCAGGCATTCGTACAGTGTCAGATAAACTGGTGGTCATAAAACATTTTCCTACACCACGAAACGTTAAGCAGTTGAGAACCTTCCTTGGGATAGTAGGTTTCTATCGCAATTATTCGGACAAGGTTGCCAGTACTGCTCTACCATTGTTTGAAATACTGAGAAAGGAAGTTCCTTGGGAATGGAATGACGAACGACAGCAAGCATTCGTGGCTGTAAAACAGTTGTTTTTGCAGGAGCATGTTGACGTGGGTCGTTCCGCAACTCCCTCTCTCTGAGCCCGTCGTGTGCATCAAGCCAACATTACGGAATGGGCCGAGCGCCCATACAGCCACGGCATATGGGAACGCACCCGGCCACGTGAGCACACGAGGTAGCGGCGTCCACCCGCGATGCCGGGTGCCACCAGCGTGTGCGTCGGTCCAGTAGAACTACTGGCAAATGGTAGGAATGAGCCCCCTTGACGAGAAGCGACGTAATTTAACGTGAAAGTTGAATACCGTGTAAAAGCCCTCCCGTGCTTTTCCCGTCAAGGGGAGTTATGCCATTTAACAGGCAATAATATAGACAGGCCAGGGGTAAGTGTGTTTCATGTGTACTGTGCCCCCTCTCAACTTTTTCGTATTTAACCTTAATACCAGCGAAACACCCCTGCGCCTCGCGACAACTTGGACTCGCCCACGCAGCCAACTTGCCGCCCAAATATCTACACACGTTCTCCCCCAAACAGTTTCACGTTTTATTTGTTCTGTAATTGCCAGTGGTGTGTTATAATTATTTCTATTCAAATAACGTCCAAATTCAGTGTCTACGTTTTTAAGTGCTGTCTGGTTAAAAGTTTCATATAACTAAAAATTACGTAAACTTTCAATAAACTATCCCGTTATACAAATTTGGGACTATAACCCTCAAGTTGTGCTATTATGAGTGTTTTGGGCCTTTGCCCTGGTTTAATTTTGTGATCTTGTGTTTTTCGGCGAGTGCTTCCCGCGCTTTGGCGGCACGTCATGCACTCGGGAACGACTCGCCAGTTGGCATTACGCGGCAGACCGGGGTGGTCGACATGCTAGTCACTCCGGGCCCTTCACAACTTTGCATAGTCAGTAGTGTACCAATAGTCATTCTTTTTCGTCTGGAACATTTTCTTTTAATCTTTGCTGGCCCGGAGGTGTACCGTTCACCCCTGCAACTCGTCGCCCAGGGGCATTACTTAAATTATCCTTTTCACTCGTGTAGTGAATTTTCACGTAACAGCATCGCCCACCGGTCGGGCTTAGGGCCGGGTCCGCTATTTGCGCCACCAGTGTTGTATGATTGGAGGATGGTGCTTTACCAATAAATAAGATTTTCCAGATTACAGGTGGTGCGTATTTATTACTTGCCGCTTCACAGCCATAAGGGCGCGGGTCCCTTCAAACCGCTTACCAGTGTTATACCTACAGAGTGTTTATGTGTGTACTTTTCTACTTTAGTGCTACAGGCGTGGGGAACGCCACAAGATTCCCCTGCGTGAGTAACTTAGCGACGTAGAGTGGTGAGTGTTCTGCAGCGCCACGGCCATCGGCCACGTGGCCCTGAAACCTAGAGTCTCTGCTCTCATGAGTCCCCGTTCTCTCTTAACGGACTGGTGCACCAGGCAAACAACACTTAATCACGACCCCCGTTCACGTCAAATTGTCGCCCAACTTGTGTGGCTTTAACAAACACGCACCGTCGCAGTTGCAGTTACGGTAAAATTCGTGCGCGGAGACCACATGGTCGCCATTGTCAGAAGAAGAGGGAGAGAGTATGCGAGGGCGGCCATCTTGTGGCAGCAACCAGCCGCGCGACCCCCTCACCAACCTCCACTCCATCCAAGGGGTGGCAGCGCGCGTACCAAGGACAGCGTCACCCCCCCCAGTCCACCTACCGCAGGAGCTACCTCCCCCTACCGCACCGCGCACGGGGAGTCGGCCGCGCCAAGGTCGGTGACCTGACCAGCTGATCGTCTGCGCCGCACGTGCTACTGCGCTTCCGTGACATGGCATACCACAGCGCGTATGGAGCCACCGACCACGTGTGCGACCAGTGCTACGAGACTCTGCCTGAACATCTGGCCCACCACAGATGCCACGTGAAGGCGCTATTACCGAACTAGCACCCACATAACATCTTCCACGACAACCGCGACTTTCCGCTGCAGGCGACGTCCGATGATGTACCTGCGTGGACGTGTACGCAGCGTGGGCCAAGACGGGAAGCTGCCAACTGGAATACACCGTGTGCGACCGCGTGTGCGTGCGCAGCACAACAAACGAACTTTAAACAAGAAGCAAATTTCAGTGACATTTTAAAGCGTAAAGTATGTGACAGCCTAGTCTGTCTGCACCCAGGACAGTGCACTGTACCGTGCGTGACGTGCTCCGCGCAACACCACGAGGGATTATTGTCGGCCGCAGAAGTGGTGAAGGCACACACGGGACATTTCCGGTGCAAAATGTGCGAGGCGAGCGCAGGAGCCACAACGGCACATTCACCCAGTGATGGCGCAAAACACCGAGTCTCCACACTGTTCGCGACGGGAGGCGGCAACATGCCTGATATACCAGTACGTGAGTGCAGACGACCGCGATGCCACATGGGGGCGGGAACTACGTTGTGGTGAATGTACTTTGAACAAGACGCGCACATGGAATGCCTCGTGGTCGAGGAGAAGCAGACGGTAGTCAGCACGGGCTTCCTGTGTTTTGGCTGTATCGCTGCGACACAACAATCTCCGTCGGAGAAACCGAACTGGCAGAACCACACCACCGAGGTCAGCAACCTAGGTCACAGTGCTATCCCACGAACAACTGTCGCAGTCTTTCAGAACATGTCCATACCACCAATGTTTACGAGCGCATGGCGCGCCCCAGTGACACTGCAGGTGACGGAGACGGCCGCGCCGCGCTCGCCGGCCATGTCAATGCCACGCCAGTTCCAGACGCTACCAACTTTCGCGGGATTAACGAGCGAGGACCCACGACAGCTGCACAACTAGCAACACCAAAAACAGCGGTGACAGGCGGAGAGCGACATCGAGAACGGAACACAAGGTATGAGAGTGATTATCCCAAGGGTGATGTGCATGACAACATGAAACAGTGACGCTCGCTAGACTATTCCAAGCCTACCCCATTCCCGTGTCAGTTCTGCCCGGGTGACCAGTTGCACTGGCATAAAGACTGTCCTAGAGCGCCGGCAAGGCCGAGGCAAGGGGACAAGAATACCAGGTCCCAGTCGGAAAACGGACAGTAGGGGCCACGGGACCTGACGTCACCGTGTACGCCAGTGTCAATGTAAACAACCAGACACCACAACACGCTCTACTCCAGCAAATCCATAGTCGACACCATCCATCAATAAAAATTTTAGTAAGCATAAATAACCTCCACTGTTATGCGCTTGTAGACACAGCGGCCTCACACAGTTTCATTCGGCCAGAATTGGTTAATACTAAAACCATGATGGAATTCAGTCGGCGTGAAGTGCCAAGCGATAGGCGAAGCCACCATTGTTGTACACATCAGGGACATTGAGACCATAACAACCGCCTTGGTAGCAGCGGAGCTGAGGGAGGATGCCATCTTGGGCCTGCCTTGGTTTACCGAACAGAACACAGTGGTAGAGCCCGCGGCGAGACGCATACACTTCGGCACTGTTGAACGCAGAACCGCATACAATACAGAAGCAAAAACAAGGGAACCGACCGCCACAGTTAGACTCGAGGATATATCAAACGAAGTACCCCCAGCGTACAGAGAAGCATTTCAGCAGCTTTTAGATGAGAGGAGCGAAGTGTTCGCGGCTAATGATATCCTGAGACGTACTGCGGTGACGGAAAACTGAATCGACCTCACCACAAACAAACCTATTTACACGCCCTCTAGGGGCTACTTGCCATATCAGGCCAAAGTCATCAAAGAACAGATCAAGGAGATGCTGGCAGACGGAGTCATTGAACCGACCAACAGCCGGTACAATTCACAAATAATGTTAGCTCCCAAGAAAGATGACATGCTGCGCTTTTGCGTAGATCTGAGACGTGTGAATCTCGCGACAAAAAACCTGTCCCCACCATACATTAGCGTCAAGAATGCTCTAAACGCCATTGGACGCGCGAAAGTGTTCTCCTCCCTAGACCTGCGGAGCGGTTACTGGCAAGTTCCGGTGCGGCAGGACGACCGGGAGAAAACCGCATTCATGGCCCCAGATGGCAGACAATACCAATTTTGCACAATGTCGTTCGGCCTGAAAGGAGCACCCGCGACGTTCCAAACGATGATGGTGCAGGTACTGAGTGGACTGGCCGGCGAGTTCACACTAGCCTACCTCGACGACGTGCTAATATGGTCGAATACCTGGGAAGAACATCTAATCCACCTATCGCTCATTCTTGAATGCCTGGCCATCAATGGGCTGACATGCACAGTACCCAAATGCCATATAGGGAAGGCCAACATCGAATTCCTAGGCCACGTGGTCAGCGAGAAGGGGATTGAACCCAACGCCGAACACCTGCACTTGGTAGAGGAGTACCAACCACCAGGCACGCACAAACAACTGCGCAAGTTTTTCGGCCTGATAAACTGGCTACGGGAGCACATACAGGGTTTCGCGACCCTAACAGCACCGTTGACAGCTCTCCTCTCTCGGCAGAGATGATACAGTTGGACCGCGGAGGCGGACAAAGCGTTCTGAGACATTAAGACGGCGTTCACGAGGTACGAGACCCTAGCTCACTACGATTGTCAGCGCCCACTGTACCTCCAGACGGACGCAAGTCAAGAAGGGGTCGGTGTAATAGACTTCTCGAGCGCCAAATTTGGCCCCATGGAAAAACAGTACTACATAAACGAGCAAGAGTGCCTAGCAGTCGTATGGGCGATGAAACGTTACAGAGCATACTTGGAATACTGTAGATTCATCCTGCGCACCGACAACAGGTGTCTCGTGTGGCTGCAGTCCATGCGCGAAGCACGCAGTAAACTTACGCGGTGGTCAATGGTGCTGCAAGGCTATGATTTCGAGGTCGAACATGTAGCGGGGAACGACAACCAACTAGCCGACACATTGTCGCGGGTGCCGTGCACTGACATCATCGTGCGCGACATGACGGACTGGGACGATATCCTGCCACCCGAGCCGCAGTCAGCTGACGCCCAGCTATATCAGCTGATAGCAGAACTGTAAGAGGCCATTGTCAACAACCTTTACGAGGCGGTTGTAACGGCGCAGAGAGACTGTCCCACATGTCAGAACAAGCGCCAGGAATGCGCGAACGAGTTGGTACACCAGTGGCGGATAGTCGACGAACAAGTAGAGATGCGCCCCACCCCCTTCGGGAGGGACTGTGAAGACTGTTTGTGCTCGAGGGTGAACGCGGGAACGTGCTACGACACGCCCTCGACGGACACTTCGCCGGATATCCGGGCGCATGCCAGACCGCCCGCAATGTAAGCCGCCTGTTCTACTGGCCAGGGGTGACCCAGGCGGTGCAACGGTATGTCAGAAGCTGCGAAACATGCAACAAGTACAAGTCGCGGTGAACCGACGGCGAGCACCAGCAGCAGCCACATCTGCCGGAGCGCCCCTTCGAAACTGTCGCCCTAGACATCATGGGCCCATACCCCCGTTCCACGAATGGCAAGCACTTCATTTTAGTGGTGACGGATATGTTTTCGAGGTGGACGGAAGCCTACACTGTTCCCAGCACACGTGTTAAGAACCTAGTACGAACACTTGACATGAAGTTTTATGCAAGATGGGGCTACCCGAAGGTCCTGCTTACGGACAACGGGTCACAATTCACTGGGGGAAAATGGAGAGACGCATGTGGGAAGTGGGGCGTCTACCACCACACCAGTGTACCACCCGAGAGCCAACCCCACAGAGCGTCGGAATCAGGATCTGAAGACGCAGCTCCGACTCTGTGTGGGGAAAAGGCACGAGACCTGGGCCGAACATCTGCCTGCAGCCCTGTTCACACTTAGGTGCCGGGTGAACGCGGCCACCTGACAATCACCAGCAACGGCACTACTGGGGTGCAACCTCAGGCTCCCAGGCGAGTATCAGTGCGCCGCCATCAGCGAGGAGGAACCTGGAAGCCCTGAAGTAAGGATGGAGAGGCGACAGGAGCGACACGCGGCGATGAGGGCTAACCAAGAGCGCTACGCGCAACAGTAGCTCAAGACCACGAGACACCCCCCCCCCCCCGAACAGCTCCAGCCTGGACAGCGGGTGTACGTCCGAGTGCACGCTCTCTCGGCAGGAAAAAAGAACTACTGCGCAGGCTTCGCCGCCAAGTGGAGCGGACCGCACCAGGTTGTATGAGCGTGCGGCAGGACCACCTACCTCGTTAGGCGCCACAACGGCCGAGTAAACAAAGTACATAGAGATGATCTGCGAGTTGCTTATGGCGGTGGAGGTGGAACGCCCCACGGCACCACACCCCCAGGACAGACCCGCCAGACAGGGCCACCTAGCACCCCGTGTGCAGGAGACGGCTCCCCCACTGGGTGCGTAAGGCGCCTCTTCGCAAGCCGGACACCGCCGACTACGGCAGTAGAAGGCGGATGGCACGGAGGGGCAGTCGACACTAGTGACGGGAAGCCGACGCGCTCACCTAAACAACGTTACAGCCCAAGAGTTCCGGAGAGGCTCCACGAGCCCACCGACGGAGTCGTACGCGTCTCGACGCCCGGCGTCGAGATGCCATCTGCCGACGCGGACCAACTCCGCCCCCGAGGTGCCATGCCTGGGGTGGAGATGACGGGACCGCCCGTTCAAGACAGAGCCCGAGGAGGGGCCGGCGACGCCGATGTCCAGCTGCCGCTGATGGAGACGACAGCCAAGCACCCTCCGGCCTGCCGCAGGAGATCAAACAGTACGACGCAGAGGTCGACCCGCCACCAGCGCCGCACGAGGGGGGGGGGTGGACAGGGCGCCCTCGTCGCCCCTCTCCACCACGGCCGTCCTGGACCCAGCTCCACTGCCACCTCTGCTGCCCGACCCGGGTGACCTGGACCCTGGGGACCACCTACAAGGCGGGAAAGGCCTACTGCCTTCCCGTCGGTCGAGACATACAGGCTGCGGAGTGCACCCTGGGTGCACCTCCTGCCACAACGATCCTGCCACCAAGACGAAGGCAACGGCACTCCGCAGTCGTCAGCCACCCCAGCCGGGCAGGTACTTCCAACGCGCGCGGCCAGCCGGCCCCCGGAGCCACTCCTGCTGCAGGTAAGGCGGCGGCGGCGTTGTGATGCACAGACGGGCTCCCAGGAGGGGGGCATTTGACGTGGGTCGTTCCGCAACTCCCTCTCTCTGAGCCCGTCGTGCGCATCAAGCCAACATTACGGAATGGGCCGAGCACCCGTACAGCCACGGCATATGGGAATGCACCCGGCCACGTGGACACAGAGGTAGCGGCGTCCAGATGCCGCCCCCGCGATGCCGGGTGCCACCAGTGTGTGCGTCGGTCCAGTAGAACTACCGGCAAATGGTAGGAATGTGCCGCCTTGACGAGAAGCGACGTAATTTAACGTCAAAGTTGAATACCGTGTAAAAGCCCTCCCGTGCTTTTCCCGTCAAGGGGAGTTATGCCATTCAACAGTCAATAATATAGACAGGCCAGGGGTAAGTGTGTTTCATGTGTACTGTGCCCCCTCTCAACTTTTTCGTATTTAACCTTAATACCAGTAAAACACCCCTGCGCCTCGCGACAACTTGGACTCGCCCACGCAGCCAACTTGCCGCCCAAATATCTACACACGTTCTCCCCCAAACAGTTTCACGTTTTATATGTTCTGTAATTGCCAGTGGTGTGTTATAATTATTTCTATTCAAATAACGTCCAAATTCAGTGTCTACGTTTTTAAGTGCTGTCTGGTTAAAAGTTTCATATAACTAAAAATTACGTAAACTTTCAATAAACTATCCCATTATACAAATTTGGGACTATAACCCTCAAGTTGTGCTATTATGAGTGTTTTAGGCCTTTGCCCCGGTTTAATTTTGTGATTTTGTGTTTTTCGGCGAGTACTTCCTGCGCTTTGGCGGCACGTAATGCACACGGGAAGGACTCGCCAGTTGGCATTACGCGGCGGACCGGAGCAGTCGACATGCTAGTCACTCCGGGCCCTTCACAACTTTGCATAGTCAGTAGCGTACCAATAGTCATTCTTTTTCGTCTGGAACATTTTCTTTTAATCTTTGCCGGCCCGGAGGTGTACCGTTCACCCCTGCAATTAGTCGCCCAGGGGCATTACTTAAATTATCCTTTTCACTCGTGTAGTGAATTTTCACGTAACAGCATCGCTCACCGGTCGGGCTTAGGGCCGGGTCCGCTATTTGCGCCACCAGTGTTGTATGATTGGAGCATGGTGCTTTACCAATAAATACGATTTTCCAGATTACAGGTGGTGCGTATTTATTACTTGCCGCTTCACAGCCATAAGGGCGCGGGACCCTTCAACGCGCTTACCAGTGTTATAACTACAGAGTGTTTATGTGTGTACTTTTATACTTTAGTGCTACGGGCGTGGGGAACGCCACAAGATTTCCCTGCATAAGTATCTTAGCGACGTAGAGTGGTGAGTGTTCTGCAACGCCACGGCCATCGGCCACGTGGCCCTGAAACCTAGAGTCTCTACTCTCATGAGTGCCTGTTCTCTCTTAACGGACTGGCGCACCGGGCAAACAACACTTAATCACGACCCCTGCTCACGTCAATGTTATTAACCATCCTAAACAAGGTGTTCCTTATTACTTATATACTGATGCATCACCCTATGCCCTGGGAGCTAAGTTAACTCAGTTAGACGAAGCAGGGGTAGAAAAGACAGTTGCCATGGCTAGCCGAACGTTAAGTAAATCAGAGAAAAATTATTCGGTCACTGAAAAGGAAATGCTTGGTATTGTATGGTCTCTGACCAAATACAGAAATTTACTGCTTGGAGAAAGGATCAAGCTTCAAACGTATCATCAAGCTCTTTTAAGCCTAAGAATTGGCAGGATTTTCAGCAGTAGTTTAATTAGATGATCTTTACTAGTGCAAGAATTTGATTTGGAGTATCACCACATTAAGGGCACTAATAACATCGCAGCTGACTATTTAAGCAGAATTCCCGACGTCGAGTTTGGTCAGTGCAGTAAGAAGCCAAATGAATTTATAGTAGCTCAAGTAAAGAAGTCGCAAGCTACTACAGTCAACTGGTCAAGAAGTTTTGAAGGTATTAAGGAGGATCAACATGCAGAACCTTCTGTGAAGAAATTTTTGAAAAACTTAAGAACATTCCTAAAGAGCATCGACTTAACACAATATTTTGTGTAACTGAAGAAGGCATTCTGTATTGCAATGGGTATTATAATGCTATGTTTGAAGATGAATGGAAACTTGTAGTGCCAGAAAAATTACAACTTACTTTGGTAATAGATACTCACGAAATGTTAGACCACGTGGGCATTCAGAAAACGTATGAGGCGTTGAGAATGCAAATTCTTCTGGAAAAGAATGCAACTAATGGTTATTAAAGCATTACATGCTTGTGAGCTATGTCAGAAATGTAAACATTGTCAAGAAAATTTGATGGGTGAGATACAACCTTTTATACCTAAGAATCCTCTTGACTTAATTTTCGTTGATATATTTGGACCATTGCCGAGGTCCAAAGCACGAGTTGCTTATGTATTTATAGTTACGGACATCTTCACTAAATTTACAAAACTATATGCAATTGTACAAGCTAATTCTCGCACAGTGCTCAGTAAGCTTAAGGATTTTGTGAAAGAAGTTTGACAGCCTCGCTGTGTTTGTCAGACAATGGAACTCAATTCAAAGGAAAAATCTGGCAAGAGGGCACAAGAAAACTGAATATTTTACCCACAAGTACGGTAGTACGACATCCACAAGGAAACCCAGTGGAAAGGCGTATGAAGACATTAGGTAATATTCTTCGTATATTTTGTCACTCGTCTCATCAAAGTTGGAAAATAAACTACCTTTGGTTGAGATCGCTATGAATCATACTGTTCATGAATCCATTTCTGTAACCCCTTGGGAAGCACTGACAGGCCAACCATCGGAAATTTTTGATTCATCTAAACTACCCGTACCTCCGGAAACAGTAAGAAAGATGAGAGTTTCGGAAGCAGTTTTTCGTGAGGAAGTGAGGAAATTTATAGCATAAAGACTGATATTTGCTGCAAGAAAAAAGACAGAAATATGCCAAGGTGTCGAAAATCATCAATTTTAATGTGGGTGATCTGGTATTAGTTCAAAGTGCTAATGTTAGCAAATTCTGGGATCACATTTCAAAGAAGCTTTCACCTCTACATTCTGGACCTTTCTGTGTAGCAGGTGTAATTAATAAGAATGCTTATGAATTAGCTTGTCCTAAAACTGGAAAAATAATTGGCACTCATAATTTGGCAAGTTTGAAGCGATATTTTGTTCCGTTAACAGTGTAAATACTGTAATAATTCGTTATCAGCCTGAAGTATACAGCGAGGTTAAAGATTTTGTAATGGATTGCATATTTTTCCGAGAAACTTGAGTATAATGTTGTGGATATTTACACTTTATTTTATGAATGAGGAAAGGGTACATTAATTGTAATATTATTTCAAAAGTGTGGTTTATAGGTGAAGTGTAGTTCCGCTATTACGAATAATAATTTTGAAGCCACACAATGTTCGTACCTACTCCCCAGTTCTGTGTCGAAGAAAGATATCCACTAAGAGTTTCGAAAAAGGAGAAATTAGACAAAGTGTAGTATCACTATGACTTACAAGACTGATTTAATGGAAATGTATCAAAGAGAAACAAATTTTGGCTGTAACAGAATAAAATGTTATGTGTCTAATATATATTCACTGGACAAGCCCTATTAGGAAAAGCTGAAACGAGAAGAAAATAAAAGCTATGATTTGTTGCTAGGAAAGATGAAGTCCATGTCTGCAATTGGATTGCTTTCACAGCAGGTTCAAGAACATTTTGGATTGGTGTATCCTGGGACAGCTTCATTATGTCATCTCGTGAAATCGGAGATCGTCACACATCGCAACCTTCCTGGGGATGACTACACGGAGTGCTCCTTCATCTTCTTGTAAATACTGTGTGTAAGGTCCCTAAGGCAGAACATTCAAAATGCTGGGTTTCTCTGCTTCAAGGACAGCCAACAGAGTGGCAGCTTTTTGGATCCAGCATCAACACTTCAAGTGAATGCACATGTGTTACTGTGTTTAATTTTTGTTTCTAATGTCTTGTTTTATTGTTTTCAATTTAAAAAAAGGCGAAAAAGAAATATTACAGGACAAATAATAACTTTAAATATTATATCAAAGATATTGTGTAATTTAGAGTAGGTTTCAAAGAAATTTTAAATTTTAACGCAACATTTTTTTAAAATTTCACTTTTGTGCTACAAGCTAACCATAATTGAAATTTAGCGGCGCTTTCTATAACGTTTGTAAATTCAAAATTTGTTGTAGATATTTATGTGATGTAATTTGAAAGTTATAATTTCAATTTTATTTATTACTTGAAAGTTTGTTTAAAAAAAAAATACTTATTTCATAGATTCATTTCAGATCACAGTGATATGTAAACATTTCTCTTTTGTTGAAGTAATCTATGGTTGTCATCAGTGGCGGCCGGTCAATGTTTTGCGCTCAGTGCTCTCAATATAATGGTCTTCACCCCCTCCCCCTATAAATCGCTATACTTTCTTTTCCTACTAATAGTCATAATATTAACACAAAGACATAGAACTTTTGGTTTACATGTATTGAGAAATTGCACTGCGTTTCATGGAAACCAGTAATATTATACTAGGGCCTAAGTTATGAGTCTCGGCAATGTAACCAATAAAGTGTGTTTTAAAAAACTTTCAAATAAAGAATTAAAGTTTTGTATTAATTGCAATTTATAATTACTCTTGTCTTCTTGGAAACAATTATGTTAAACAATATTCTCCGAGTACGTCTGATCAGCATTATAAGATATCAAACGTGTTCACCAGCCATAATACACACATTGTTGTACAGCTGTTGCAACCTACCCAACAATACAAAACTGGTTTAACTTGCAAAAGGAAAAAAATGCCTACAGACAGTTTGTTGTGAGTAGCCTACTTAAAATAAGAGTCCTGTTTAATTTATATTTTCAGCCAGTTTGTATCTTTCTGCTGCATATTAGCAAAAAGATTACCACGTTTTTAAGTTATTATAGTGTTAAAATCTTGTCCTTTAACAAATGTTACATGCTTAACAGAGGTTGGTGAAACCGAGCCATGGATTATTTTTTTGTGGCTACATTACACTGCTCCAAAAAATGTGTTCTAAAATGTATAGGTACTCGTTAAATACACAAGCAACTAACGACAAGTTAGTATATAAATACCTGCGAAGTAACTTCTATAGCCTACAATCTCAGTTTCTGTACATTTGTTCTTACTGCATTACCTCTGTTTCCTCACAATTATTATGTACCCGATTCGTAGATAAAATGCCAACAATTTCGCATATAAGACGTCTTAAGACTACGTTAGAGTTCAGCTTGTCTAAATGCAGACGCAATTTTATAACACATGCGAAGTAGGCCTATGCATATCTTCAGCCCCGCATCTGCATATCATTTTGATACGATTAAATAAATATTCCGAAAACTATAAGTTAACAACTTCTTCAATTATGAAAACAAGACGTTTCATGTGCTTGTCCACTCTAAAATCAACACATATACTGCACAGCTCGTTTTATTATCAGCTAGACCTTAGGTCTACCATATTTGTGATTGCAATTATAGTACGAAACACGGAAGTAAATGTGTTCAGTTCGTACCACGCCACGTTCAGAAAACAAACCTGCCACTAATAAACCACGGACACAAACTTTAAAATACGTTTCCGCCTACGATCAAGCAACACAGAAGTTGCATAAAATGAATCAATATTGTAAAATTCGACTTACCAAATTATCCCCATCATAAAGCGCCGGTAATGTATCCATTGCGCCAAAGACTAATAACATAGATTCTACGGCAGTTCGTTATTTATGCACAGTATCACGTCACTCACACCCGCAACTTAATAATAATACATAGTAAAGTACTATTCATAAAAGTTATTCTAAGTCAGCTACACGTCCACGCGACACCGAAAATCACTTTGTTTACAAGTCTGCAATGTACGAACACGTGCGCGACGCGATCGGCCATCATTGTCCACGCGCTGACGTAACTGTCGCGCGCTTGCGCAGTAGATAGCAGGGCTACTCTACTCGTTGCACGGAGCAGGTGTTGATAAAGGCGAGGTTCCCGCGTCTCTCTACACCTCTAGCTAGGACAGGGGGTAGGAAAGAGGAGTGACAGCCGTGCGCTAGTCCGTGGGAGCACTGAGCCAGGTTTACACCATAGTAAAGGGCGGCTTACACGAACGAAATTACTTGAGAAAACTCCGTTCGCCTGTGAAACTTAGCGCAAAGCAGTAGATCTCTTATTAAGAAAGGTTACAAGTATAAATCGCGGCGCATTACCTGAAATTTAATAAAATTACGAAGTACACAATAACTTTGTAAAATTTTAATTTTACTCAGTGCTACAGCACGAGAGCACGGCCTTACGCACCGCCACTGGTTGTCATATTGTTTGGAAGTTTTTGAGAAGAACTAAATTAAATTACCTGAAAAATGTTGTGAAATATTGAATTTTGGATTTATAAAGTAGTTAAATGGCATGTAAGCTGGAAGAGAAGCTGTAAACATTTAATTCATAATTGATGTGAGATAAGTACATCTTATTCTAAATGATTTATTGTGTTTCAGCAGCAAGCAGATAACTTTTATTTAATTTTTCTCATTTTTTTGGCTTTGATCTATGTTTTTCAAATTTTACCCGATACCCCTAAGTTAAAATGAAGAGAAGCTCATTAGCTCTACTAAAATTATATAACAGCTAGACCGTGGCATTTAACATGAACCTTATTTATAGTAACATCTAGAAATGTTACAATGGAGAACAAAATGTCAGAGCTCACGACTCTCGACGAGCTCATTTTTAATTTAATGTTGAAATCAGGAAAACACGAAAGCGAACTAGAATCTGAAATGGATGTTTCTGATTCGTATAAAGCAAAATTTAGTACTCTGTGTACTAAAATTTCAGTTATAATGTGTAAAGAAGTAGATAGACAGGGCCAATATGAATTTGAAAAGGGAAAAGGCATGACACCTAAGTTAAAATACAAATTGCCAAAAGTTGAACTTAAGAAATTTGGAGGTGAGTTGACAGATTGGCTAGGTTTCTGGAGTCTGTTTTCCAAGATCCATGACGATAATGAGTTGGACGACTCAGATAAGTTTCAATATTTAATTCAGGCAACGATACCAGGTTCACAGGCTCGAGAAGTCATTGAAAGTTTCCCACCAACATCAGGAAATTATGGTAAGGCTGTAGAGTGTTTGAAGAATAGGTTTGGACATGAAGATATGTTGATTGAAGTCTATACACGGGAAATATTAAGTATCACTATCCGGAATATGTCAGATAATCTCCAATTGCCTTTCTTGTATGATCAGCTGGAAACCAAATTAAGAGCTCTTGAAACTTTAGGAATTACATCAGATAAGTTCACTGCCATGCTGTTCCCAATAGTAGAATCCTGTTTAAATGAAGACTTATTGCGTGCCTGGCAACGCAGTGACATAGAACATAAAGCTGAAAATAAGTTATCTAGCTTAATGGAATTTCTTAGAAAAGAAGTTGAACAAGAGGAAAGGATTAGCATTGCATTGAAAGGATTTGAAATTAGTAGTAGCCCTGATAGTAGATCGAAACTGACTGGTAGGTCTGCTGTAGTAGTAGCTCCCGCTGCTAGTGCAGCAAATTTGTTAAATACAAAGGGTTTTACATGCATTTTCTGCCAAGGTACTCATTTTTCTGCAGATTGTTTAAAGTGAGAAAAATGACTGTCACTGAAAAAGTTAAAATTATAGCTAATAACAAGTGCTGTCTCATCTGCTTACGAAATGGTCATATGGCTAGAAAATGTAAGATTACATGTATGGTCTATAGTGCCAAACACATACCATTAATGTGTCCTAAAATGGAAGAGGTCAAACATGAAATTCCTAGAAATACCCTGCCAAGTAATGAAGAGAACACATTATCAAATCAGTCTGCCAACGATACTTTGTTACAAACACTTATAGTTAAAGTTAAAGGATGCGCAGGAGAGCGAAATGTAAGGATTCTGATTGATACAGGCTCGCAGCGCTCTTATATTTCCAAAGAAATTGCACGTGAAATGGGTTACCAAGCAGTGGGAGAAGAGCAGATTAGGCATGGCTTGTTGGGAGGTCATCAATCTAACAAGGTTAACAATAAAAAATATCGTGTTACCCTTGAAAGTCTATGCCAAAATTATGCTTGCAATTTTATTGCTCTTGATCAGGATATAATTTGTTGTTCAGTTCCTACTGCTGACAAAACTATCTGTCAAAGAGCTTTAAAAAAAGGCAAGTTGCATATACGAGACAATGACAGTCCTATACAAGTTCTAGTAGGAGCTGATGTAGCTGGTAAGCTACTCACTAGACAGAGAATTTTATTGGACAATGGATTGGCTGCTATCAATACATACTTAGGGTGGACACTTATGGGAAAGACTTCTGTTTTGAGGAACACTTCTCAGACAATGGTTGTGTCAAATTTATTATCTTCACAAATGCCTATATCCTCTCTGTGGGAGCTTGATGTGTTGGGGATTGGAGATCCAGAAGCACAAAGGACAAAGAAAGAAAGAACATCTACCACCAAACAACACTTTAAGAGAAGTGTTAGAAGAAACGAAGAAGGCTGATATGTAGTTGAGTTTCCTTGGGTGGAAGGTCATCCCTCCCTTCCTTCAAATTGCGACATAGCTCAGAAAAGGTTGGACCAGCTTTATCTCAAGTTATATCGCATGAATTGTCAAACGGCATATGCAGAAGTCTTCAAGGAATGGGAAGTAGATGGCATAATCGAAAATGTAGAAAACTTCAATCCAGACTGTAGACATTACTTACCACACAGACCTGCTATTAAGGACCAAGGTACAACCAAAGTAAGGCCAGTATTCAATGCATCTTATAAAGTTCCTCAAAATCCCTCTCTTAATGATTGCCTAGAAGATGACCCTAACTTAATTGAAACTATTCCACATCTTTTGCTCCAGTTCAGGCTCGAACCCATCGGAGTTATTGCAGATATTAAGAAAGCATTCTTGTAAATCAGCCTTTATGAGAAAGATAGGGATTTTGTACGTTTCTCTTTGGAAGGATGAGGATGGAAACATTATTGCATTCAGACACACTCGAGTGGTTTTTGGTGTCACTTCCAGTCCATTCTTGCTAGGGGCTGTAATAGAACATCATTTAGCCAGGGTTTTACAAAATTGTCAGAGAGGCCTGAATTCCTACAGTCAAGAAATGGTTATTAGGTTGCAGAAAAGTTTCTATGTGGATAACTGTGTGACAAGTGTAAAGAAAGATGAGCTTCATACATTTATGGAAGATTCAACTGATATTTTCCAAGAAGCAAAATTTGAGCTCAGAGGGTGGTAGCACACAAATCCTGCTGTCGATCCCAATGTAATTACCCCAGTTCTAGGATTGTTATGGAGCAGAGGTGCTGACACTATATCGGTAAACTCTGTGATTGTTGAAGAGTTGACATCATTATCGGAGCCTGTAACCAAGAGAAAGATTTTATCATCTGCACACAGGGTATTTGATCCTATTGGTTTTACAGTTACTGTGTCCCTAATTCCGAAGTTGTTGATACAGGTACTTTGGAAGGAAAATCTGAGTTGGGATGATTCAGTGTCAAGTACGGTTGATGAGAACTTTAGAAAGTGGGCTAAATCACTTCATTATTTGAAAAAGAGAGCAATTCCCCAGTATATTTCTAAAGAAGGTGCCAAATTGAGTTTACATATATTTTGTGATGCTAGTCAGATTGCCTATGCTGCAGCTGCTTTGATTTGTACTACCGATATTTTTCTAGATATTTAAAATTACTGCACTTTATAGGTTGGATACTTAGGTTTCTGCACAACTGCCAACATCCAGAGAGAAAGGTTTCTGGCGAGTTAAATGCGGCAGAGCTAAGTATTGCAGAAGCACGTCTAATTAAACTTATTCAGGAAGAAACTTTCCATGGTACTGAAGATGAACACATAATTTCTCTTAGCCCATTTGAAGATGAAAATGGAGTATTGTGCATCAAGACTAGAATATCCGGGCGAAAAGACACATTTGAGTTTAGACACCCGGCAATACTGCCTTCTAACCACCCTGTTGTGCTGAGACTTGTTCACCAATATCATGTGCAGTTTAACCACGTGGGAACACATGGGCTCCTGTCATTGCTTCAAGAAAGGTTTTGGATCATAAAAGGAAGAAAAATCATTTATTCTGTAATGTAGAAGATTTGGAGGAAGCCACATTCAGCAAGTAACACCACCGTTTCCTGAGGACAGAGTTCATGATGCTTCAGTTTTTGAAGTTGTTGGTGTAGACATGGCTGGTCCTCTGTACCTTAGAGATGGGTGCAAATCATGGATTTTCATCTTCACCTGTGCAGTGTGCAGAGCTGTTCATCTGGAACAAGTTACTTCATTGTCAGATGGCTCGTTTATTCAGGCTCTCAGAAGATTTATTGCACGTTGTGGACGGCCAACAGTAATTTACAGTGATAATGGAAATAATTTTACAGGTGCGGAAAATGTTCTTGGCAAATTAGATTGGCCTCATATACAGTCGTTCAGTTCATCACGTCAGTTTGTTTGGAAGTTCAATCCTCCGACTGCAGCATGGTGGGGAGGTTGTTGGGAACGTCTTATTGGTATACTCAAGTCTTTACTCCGCAGGGTTTTAGGCCGAGCAATGTTGAGTTTCGAAGAACTGTTCACTGTGATTTGTGATTGTGAAGTCATTCTGAATTCAAGACCACTTACCTATTTATCAGACGACCCTCGTGATTTGGTTGCATTAACCCCTGCTATGTTCTTGCAAGACATCAAAGATGTTGGTGTTCCTGACTGTGATCATGTTGACATTGTGAATATTAAGGGGCGAGCTCAATACCTGTAAAGGCAGCGCAAAGACCTTAGAAGACGGTTTCGTAGTGAATATTTGGGTCAACTAATTTCAACACACTGTGTGAAGAGTAGGTGAGGTGGTGCTGGTTGGCAATGATCAAGAGAAACGACTGAATTGGCCACTAGCTGTTGTTGAAGAGTTAATCCCAGGCAGGGATGGAATTCCCCGTGTTGTACGTCTAAGAACCAACTATGGAGTCATAACTAGACCTATTCAGAGAGTTTACCCACTGGAAGTCTTGCCTGCAGAAAAGAATTCAACATTAGTTCCTGATGTATTGACTTCCAACAGCTTCAGAGAAGCCGAAACAAAAACCGTTGAATATCCAGAATATGCTAAACTGTCACGTGTTGGCCGAAGGGTTGTTTTGCCATCTAGATACAAATTGTGACTACTGTGAACAATGTATGTTTTGTACATTTCCGATGTTGCATTTAACTGGACAATCGGTTGAGTCGAGAGACTCAAGGTGGGAGGATGTTGTGAACAGTGTTAAAAATTGTACCTATCTTTTTATAACTATGATGTCTTTGGTTGTGTTGTTTAGACAAATATAAAAATGTTTGCTATGTATAATATCATAGTAAAATTACAGCTGCTTTGAAATATTATTTGTCTGTCTGTGTACTAAGTTTAATTTAATTTTATTCGTCGAAGAGGCGAATTGCAACAACTTTCTTTTACCGTCAGCCATGTTTGATTTTAGTTCCTGGTCCCTGGCCGCGGTCGTAGAAGAACAGGTCTGGACACTCGCCTATCTACCAATGTATTTTGCTTGACCCCCTTGTTGTTTGGCTGTAGTTCGTCAAGTTACCGAGAATGTCGTACTTTTTGGCGCAGTTTCCCGGGCGGTCGGACTCAAACTCCGTCCACTTTTTTCCATTGTTAAATTTATAAAGTAAATAAATATTGCTGGAGTCTTTTCTTAAATTTGCGAGCGGAGAAAGTATTTCATAAATTGGTAAAAAATATGTTTTGATAAATTGTTTATCTTAGCGGAAATGAAGTGGGCGGAGTTTAGTCCGACCGCCGTAACATCAGCGCCAATAAAACACCATATTCTCGGTGACTTGGTGAACTACAGCCAAACAACAAGAATATCCAGGCTAGTGTCCAGACCTGTTCTTCTACGGCCGTGCGCAGGGCGTTAGTGTAGAACCTTGGCCGAAAACTTACGAAGAGTAGATTACATTTCGTGAACATATTGTTTTCCGTCCGCCATTTTCTCGTTCAATTAAATGGCGTCCATTGTTAGGAAGCGTAATTTTCATGTTTGATATGTAATATTTTATTTTTCATTATACATAATTTTTTACTCTGGTTAGTGTTCTGAGGCAAGTTATGATTACTAGCGGAGATAACACACAGGTGCTCAGGCATTTGCTATGTTGTTTTGAAAAATTGAAGAGCAGGCCGTCGTTCTCTTCAGTTTTGTGGATGTACGAACAAGACATCTACTTGAATTGTGGAAGTCTTAGTTCGGTCTGTTTTAGTCCTGTTATGAAATGGCTCAACCTTTATTCCGAACCAAGTTGGAATGTTCCAGGTACATAAATTTAAGTATAATTTACTGTGTATAATATTTGTATTAGGCATAGGGTCTATAACCTAGCTAGACAATCACTAACTGCAATGGCATGGCATGGCAGGTCTGCATTACATAGAAAGTAGTCATAAATTGTAGGCCTAATTCCTCAATTCCTTAGTGAGATTTAGGCCGGTATTCCTAAACGTGTGTATAAGGGTTTAGGTGCAGCATATGTCATGCCTAGGCCTTATCGGTATTCCTAAACGTATGTATAAGGGTTTAGGTTCGGACATTGCTTATTCAGGACTGATCTGTGACTTTTCCTTGTCCTAATATAATTACGCATGCGCAGTACGCTTAGCCCTACAGACGGCTACGCACGTTACAACGTATTTTACCGCTTGCTGGACGAATATCGCTTTTAATAATAAACTAGAAAACAAAAACATTCAAATCATACAGAAAATGAAACTTTGTGGCAGCAGGAATACAAAATAATAACCCACTAGCATATTAAAAGCCCAATTAATTCAAAATAAACAAATTTGTGGTTTTAAAAGCATTGTAGTATACGTATATTTTTTTGGATATCATTATGTAAATGATTGGGTAGTTTAGACGTTAAGATGTCGGCCCGGTAATAATTTTATTTGGGTTCGAATCCCGGTCACTCCAATTTTTTTTTACTTTTTTGTATATTATGTATCACAATAAGGTAAAAATGAAATTAATGTTTATTTCCATAAATATAGTTTATAAGCATTAAACTGACTCAAAAATATTAAAATAAGATAAATGTATAATGAAACATTAATGAATAGAAATTTTTTCCCCCTGTAAATTGTGGTCAACATGTAGGAATACCACGTCTAGTGTACGGAATATAATTACTTAATTTTTTTTTGTTCTTTAAATGCTTGCAAATAAGAATGAATAATGGACATACAATCAATAGGCACCTTTTGTAAACCGGCCTACTTAGAAAATATGCAATTACAATTGTTAAAAACTGTTGTATACTGTTGATTAAACAAATTTTTGTAAGATACGATACGTTTAACTAACATTCAAAAGTTCTGATTAAGTTCTGTTTATAAACATTCCAATATTTTTAAAATTAATTTCTGAAATAAAATTTTTACAACTAATATAAAAGTAATATCATTTATATATTTTTTCCTAAACAACTCGTATTTAATCTGCGTTACGTCATGTTAAATAAAAGTTTCAGAAATAATTATGTGTTCACGATATATTCACCTACCAAAAAAAAATTGTAAATCTGTAACAGGATGTTTCCAAAACAGCTAGCGTGTTATAAATAATTTGTAAAATTATCTCCTTTCTCGTGCCATTGTAATTCAAAATTGAGTTAAATATATGAAAATAAATTACAGATTCGTAAAAGTCTAATTAAAAAAATCGTTTGTACGACAGAAAATCTGCTCTCTGGTTCTGTGACTTGTGCATAGAGACGATAGGATATTCAATAGACGTGCCAATGCTGCTCTTAAGTTAATAGTTTTTTTTTTTGTATTTTGTAAGGAAAATCTCAAGGTAAGTGATCACATTTAAAAATTATAGTTTTTTTTTTTAAGTAAACACACTTGTACCCTAATCTGCGAATGGTATGTGCATATATCGAGAAAGTACAAGCTTAACTAATAAGACTACTTTCCTTAATTTGGTGCAAATAAACCAAAAAATTTCTCATTGATCATGTAGATGTAAACGTTATAAAATATTCCTTTGTTTCTTCATGTAATTCTATCTTCTAACATAGTGAATCTACAACAATTTGAACTAATGAAACCAAAGTTTAAAAAACTAAGTTTTTAATTTCACATTTTCACAGAGTCGGCGCAGATGTTATAGGAGAAAATAAATTAATTCATGACATGAAATCTTGGGAAATAGAATATGTTCAGTATTATTAACGTTGAATCGTCAAATTACATTTAATACACAATTTCATTGTAAGTTATGCGGGATAATTTCTTTATTTTAAGGCCAATTTGTCCCCGCCATCTTGTTTCAGGTTTCCGATACTAACACATCTGTTGTGTGTTTAGAGAATCATTTCTCTTCGTAGCTGAAATAGTTCCGCAGATTCACGAAGGAGAGCAGCACACTCGCATACTCCTCCCTGGGGCGGTTATCCGGTCTCTTTCCATCACACCATTCCTTTCATAGGATCTAGCATTGTTGCCAAACCTGGCACTTCACGTACGGTGCACGCGAGCTCTTGAGTCCCCAGCGTGTATGCATTGTCCCTCGTAAACGTCATGTACGCTACTGTAACACAGTGGCAAACACGTCCTAACTTACGACGTTACTGCGGTTAGTATGTGTATCGACATGTTATCTGCCTCGTATTATTTACATGTTTACGGACGAAAAACGCATACCCGCCAGGGACTCAGAGCTGGCGCGCGGACAGAGCCAAGTAACATTCAGTGTTCAA
>PNEQ01088423.1:0-25051 GCA_003012365.1 Medauroidea extradentata | reverse complement strand
GAGTTGTGTTTGTTGTCAATTACTGAGAGTTTCCGTCAAGGGGGCACTTTCCTACCAATGGATGGTCGTTTTCTGGGTCCGAGGCACATATTACGTCCACTCGACGTCGCGGGGGCGGCGTCTAGGCGCCGCTACCTCGTCGCGCACGTGGGCGGGTGTGTTCCAATATGCGCAAGCCGCTGGGCTTGATGCGCACGACAGGCTCAGATCAGGGGAGGTCAGGGACGACCCGCGTCAGTTGTGCGGCGGTGCCTCAAAGCTGGTAACATCGAGGGACACTTACTTCCTCTACACTCCATGTAAATAACCACACCATTGTTGAGCACAATGAAATTTATTCCTGAAACATCCTTGGATGGGAACACTGAAGCTATTCGTCTGTATTCACCCAGACGACACTCTGAATGCAGAAAAACATGACAAAAGCCAACAATGGAATCTTACTTGAAGTTAAATATGCGAGTGCACAAAACTTATCCCAGCGGGTGTCTGTCCCTAGGGCTAAAACTAAACAAACGTTCCAGTATTCAACGCGTTATTGACTGTTAAAAACTAAAATGGTTAGAGGAAAGTTTAAAGACCCCAGGAAGTCGCGGACGAGTTTCACGCACACGTCTTACTAGGCCATGTGTCAGGCGAAGACTGATGAATAGCGTCGGGCGGGAAAGGCAGGAACATTGCGTTTCGCAGCAGACTTATGTGTTTTCTATGCTACATACTAAAAACACAAAACCCTGTTGCGAAAATTAAGAAATAATTAACAATAAATAACACATGCTCTTCTCTCCATATTTGCAGTCATTAAGTCCTATTTAGGGCACGTTTAGTAATACATGAAATACAATAAAATACACTAATAAAAAGCACATGCGTAAAATATACCACGAATATTAAACTGTCTAATCTGCTTCTGAAATCATAAAAATAACTCAACAGTTGAAAAGAACATATAAACAAAAATCGGATGAAGTTTTATTGCAACTGTCTGTAATAGCAGTTTAGTCCGATTTTGTCAACTTAAAGTACTGACCATCGTTGATAAAAAGTTCACCCAGCGATTTAATGTAGCATTATGTTGACTTGCTCGGATAACAGTGTATTTTCCTTGCTTAAACATAAAGGTTCATTCGCAGAATGTCACCTACACTGGCCCTGTGTCGGCAAATTTGCACGCAGGAAAAACATCTTAAACGTGTCTCCGGCCGAGTCACTTGTCTCGGCGACGTAAGAAACAAGATCATGCCCCAAAGTGGTCCGTATGATGCTCCAGGCAAACGGGCGTGCACAGCACACGTCAGTACCATGTCTATATTTCGCCCAGTACGACGGTGTTAGATGCAAAATGGGGAGTCCAAATGACTAACCCCGTGCGTGTCAAGCCCTGAGGCCAAAAACATGAAAAAGGTTCCAGAAAACTTAAAAACTATTGCACTCTATATGTTTAGTTCGAAAAAGATTGAGTGGCCTCAGAGAGACGAGACCACCTTTCACGAGCCACTTACTACTTCGGTGACCAAGCAAAGACTACTGAACATGGTGCTTGGCGAGTGATGCTGTGGCACGCGTTCCCACCAAACTTGGTGGATTGCTATTACATGTTAACTTAAAACAAAATTCACTCACTGAAAAATATAGAAATACATTAATGCAATCTACACCCATATCTGCAAGTCCTAAGTCATTATAGGGCGCTTTCAGAAATACATCATGAAATGAAAACAACAATTAAAACTTCTGTAAAAAAAACATCAGAATAAATTACTTTTAAAATTTAAATGTTAAGACCCAAGAAAAATCATTAGCAAATTACAAAATAAAGAAAATACAAAAATTACAATTAAAAAACCCCTTTCATGGTGGGCTTTCAACAGTTTCCTACTTCCCCAGTAATTTACAACGTACATTGATGGAACATGTATTTAATGAGTTCTGTAATAAAAGTAACATAGAATATATAGAGAAAAATCACTGTATATGTGTCTATCATTTGTTTAGCACGAATTACCTGGGATTTAAAACCGACGCTGTCACTTGTCGTCCGCACCACAATTGTGGCGCATAGGGCCCCGATGCTGCAAACATTTTCACACAGTCTCTAGCAGTTCCAGTTAATTATGCAAATACTACCAGTTCTGTAGAGGGCTCTGCTTAAAAAAGGGTAGTATAAAACTGCTCGACTGAGACTGGTAACCATCATCACAGCTTATGGGAACAGGAATTTATCTGTTGCGTAATGAAGACATGCAGGTTTTGGTCAGTGGGGAGGGCGGTCATGTACCTGGGACCCGGCCGCAGTAGCCCAGACATAAGAGGCGGCAGAATAGGTGTCTGCAGGACACATCAAATGTATCAAGTTTTTCATGCCACTGTACCTGATTAAAATATTTGAAAAACTTATTCAGTTGCATCTGTAACTATTTTTATGAATGATGATCTCCAAATTGGTTATATGAGGAGTGACGAATGAAGGAAAGAAGATAACTTTGGCTGTTTCCGAATAATGGCTTAAAGGTTCCAGTAGAGCCATAGAAAGTGCACTGCAGGATGCCACCATTTTGGCTGAGTTTCCAAATCCTCACTAGGTACATCTGCTGCGTCTCTTCATGCCTTCAGTACCAAGGGATCCGAGTCTAGCATCCACTGTAGTGTCCACACATTCCTTAGCTTCGAAATTTGGATGATGTTTGTTTAAATTATTGTTTTTTTTTTTTTTTTACAGAATTGGCGCATATGATGTAGCTGATTGGTTGTGTTTGTTTATTTGTGTCATATCAAAATGGAGAAATAGTCTGTTAAAAACGGCCATGCTTTTAAAGTTAATTAATGGTCTCGAAACATAAAATCCATTACATATGTATTTTTAAGTTATTGACAACTTAAGTATCTTCATCATAAACATATATAATTTCAATAAATGTATTTGCTATATGTATATGTTCATCAAACATAAAATGTCCTGATAACAACAAATTTTGATACATTTTAATATCAAAGATGTTATAAAAAATATCGCCAATCATAACCTCAAGCACAATTAGGATTTAGGCCTTGATTGCGATTACTTTATGTTCATGTATCACTTACTGTACCAATTTATCATGTTAACATGTATGAAATATGTGATCAATTGAGGTGCCATATTACAATCCTTCACATAATCCGTAAGCAGGCAACAAAAGATGTCGAGGAAATCAATCGTCGAGTATGATATTAGTAAGCTTCGAAATGAATTGTTTATCTAACGGACCATAATATGTATAATGACATTTTTTAAACTTTGATGAGGAATGAAGAAATTATAATTCCAGAAATCATTATATAAGTCCCAATGATACTGTATGGCAATTGTAGGTTATATTGCAGGTTATATGTGGCATTCGTGGTCGTCACAGGGTTTGTCTATACAGTGCTTCGGAGGGTTATGATGGGCACCATCCAGCCAATAACTGTTATTCTGGGAACAGCTCAAGGCTCTTGAAATGTCATGGTCGGAGTCGACCTCCGGGCTGCACCTTGTGTGCCGCTGTCTGGTGAGTGCTGTTGAGATTTGTTATTGGAACCAATTATGGACTGGTCCATGCAGCAACACCTATTTGTAGTACTTAGAATTGGGCTGTCAGTCACACAGTTCACCACATATACAGCTTCAATATCGCGCAGCATATGGATAGCATAGGATGCTCAGGGTAGTATAATTGGAGTGGGATGCTACCTCCAAAAAGGAGCGAGCACCAGGGGTGTGGACTTCGCTACTACCTCCAAAAAGAACTGAGCACCAGGGGTGTAAAATGGGCTGCTACCTCCTAGAAGAAGCGAGCATCAGGAGGGAAGGATGGATCACAACTTTCGAAAAGGACGGGGCACCAGGAAGGAGGAGAGTACTGTTACCTCCAAGAAGGAACGAGCACCAAGAAGAGGAAGTGAGCGTGTTGAAAATGTTGTAGAAATTAAACTTAAGAGACAAATTCCAGTAAATTATCCCTCACCAAATAAGTATCATAGAACTCAATGCTTAGATCGACAAATCTCACATATTATATTGTAAAGTCTGTACAGTTCAAATGAGTGCAGTTACCTTGAAACAATGATACAGCATACAACAGATCATTGTAAGCAGTAATGCATTATTCAATTAAATAAAGTATATGCAGGAAATATGATATAATTTACAAACACATGTTACAAAAATAATAAATAAGAAAAAACTTTTTTATATTTATATGGACAGCCACCTATCTATTATAATTCAGAATCAAGGTCTCTATACGATTGAAAACTTAATAATTTGACTTTAACATTTGACTTTACGATAGCTTTCAGTTCATGGCTTCTTATACATACTTATTATGAGGCCCTAAACAATGACGCTGCAAATCCTAAAGTCAAGCAGTCTTGACTTTATGTTTCCCATAAACTGAAAACCTTAAGTCAAAGTCAAGATGGCAGTTTGCAAAGAACAGCTGACATGTCTGTGATGAGGACAAAGGGGTTGAGAGGCGTCTTACTTAACGCCTTGGAGAATGCCGGCTGCTGCTGGTGATGGTCGTAGGTCTACCACCCGTGTGGTGAGTCCCCTCTGGCTCCTCCATGTCATGATGTGTTGATGCAGAAGCTGTAGAATGGCTGGTTAATGGAACTAGCTCCCGAAGGGCCATGAAGTGGCCATGGCCAAGTAACTCACTTGTGTGAATAGGTTTCACTATGTATTTATTGAGCAGTTACTGGCCCATAATAGATTGCAAAGATGTGCTTTAAGCAGTCCCCACATCTATAGCCAGTGGGTGGCCATCACGGTAATGCACAAACACGGAGTTACACAGTTACACAATGGTGGAATTATGTTAGAAATAAACCCCTGGGCGAATGAGCTTGCAGGGATGGGCGTGACTATACTCCTGGACAATTTGAATTAATGTTACGTTATATTGTTCCAGAAAATAAAGCGAAAGCACTATTGCAGTTACATGATCAGACAAAGTACGATGCTGGTTCAGGAGCCACACGTCACGTGGCCTACCCTGTACGCACCCAAAACAAGACTGAGGAGCAATGGTGCCCACTCCCGCTAGGTAGCTGAGAGCGTCCACCAAAAACTATGCAGATGGCTGCTCTTTAAGCAAGTGGTGCTGAAACTGAAAACATACAGGTACCCTAAAAATTACATAAAATATATGTTAGCCCTTAAAGATATTAACTTAATAGAATTGGCTGAAATAACGTGAATAAACATACTGAGGGAAATTATTTTGAAGGGGCCTTCCGCTCTGGTTAGCTTGTTAAGTCGTCTTTCAGTGACTGAACTGGCATTACTTAACATAAAAGAACACATAAAGCAGTTTGACATGATACATCTTATTTTGCATAAAAATGTTGGGTGCATATTGCGCCATCTTTGTGGTTGTCACGTTGCCACCATGGGCCGCATTCAGTGGTTTAGAGTCATTGAGCAAAGTCTAGGCACTTTGCATTAAAAAACTGCTTACTTCCCTTGTGAGTGCTTAATAAGTTCATAAAAATAATGTGAATGCCTCGCCAATACTATCTCGGCCTAACAACTCTCGCACTTCGGCATTTGCGCACGTCGTGATCTGCGACGGCACAGTGCTTGGTGAAACGACAAATGTCCCTTGCTTAATAGGTGTTGGTGTGTGTTGCGGTGACGTTACTTGGTCGGATTATTTGAAATCGTGGCACTTTCCTTTGTATTGTGCTGTTGAGCATGTGGCAGCATGAACTTGGCCACTCAATCGGTTCCGTCATTCTTGGAAGCCTGCAGGGTGCGTTCCGAGATGTCGCTGGCCATTGGTGTGAATGTTGCCGATGGGTCACTGTTGGGTGTTGACCATGGTGTTGATGAACGATCGCGACGAATGCGTGGGCGGTTAGCACATGTCACAGCTGATTATGTATGTTATAATGAAAAATCTTTTTTTCTGGGCATTACTATACTCTCCAGCATGAAAAACGTAACAGGTATCTCTTAAACATATTCGGTAAATCTTGTAAATAGCATTTGAGAAGTATTTGTAAATGAACTGTAAGTTTCGTTAGTAGATGACATTGCTTGTGTTCAGCAAAATATTATCATAAATTGAAAATGATTAAATAACTGGGTTAATTTTTGGGATATCTATGTGTTATATGCTTTTGTGACAAAAATATAATGCTTTATATCACAATAATTTCGTTTCAAAAAACCGATTCTCAAATCATTTTAGTATATAGCATTTGATGGTTTTAGGACAAAGCACATATTCATGCCAAAAACTCTTTAATCCTAGAACCATCAAATGCAATCTACACTTAACTAATTTTTGTGTACTATTTAGTTTAAAGTAGAATGGATATGATGGTTCTAGGATGAACTCCTAATTTGGTCAATCACGGAAATAATTTCTCTAGTAGACTGTAATGCCACCTAGCAACCTATGATGGAAACAAAGTGCGTCACCATCGCCGCCTACCAGCCAATAATGTAAACAAACATGACCTCCCCAGCAGATGATGACTAAGGGAAATTTAAAGGCAAATTTTACCTCAGCCAACAAGTGACTGCTGAAAACCATATGGAAGATGTGACATGACTTAACATATGGCATAACATAAGACATAACGTGTGGCATAACATATGACATAACATATGACTTAACATATTACACACGACATGACATAACATACGATGTGACATTGACATATGATGTGACATTACATAACATAAGACAAAATGGAAGGCGTGAGATAATTTAAGATGTCGGACTGCTATTCTGCTCATCAGCCTGCAGCCTATGTTCTGGATGCCCCCTTTTCCTACTACTTATATAAGTTTTCAGAATGTTAAATTTAAACGGTGATGTTTTTCAAAGTAATAATTCCATAAATTTTTTTCATATACAAAAATCACCAAAATTTGGTGAAACAATTTACTTCTTAAATGTTTTTGAAAACCAAAGTGTTTATTAAATGTGTGTTTTAAAGTCCCACATAATAAATTGGACCAGAGGCGTCATTTAGGGGTGGAAAGGGGACAAATGACCCCCCTGAATTTAGAAGTAAATGTGTATACAATTTTTTGTATATTTTGTTATTTAAATAATACTAACGTAAGCATATAAAACCGAAGTTTTATCATTAAAGTTTCTAATTTATACATGCTTAAATAATAAAAAGATGCAACAAGGTCACCATTGCCAAAAAAAACTTGACCCCGCTCCTCAAAGGAAACCTGAAATGATGCCCCTGAATGGTTCCTTTCGAACAACTGGTCCCTGGGCCTTATTTACAAAGTACATCAGTGCTAATACATTTTCAATTTACATGTAAATTTGAAGCGATCAAAAACACTAAGCCTAGAGACTTCATCAATATAGAGGGTCGCGTTTGGATAAATATTAAAAATGTTTTGTTCTGTAAGCGTCATCATAACTTAAGGAATAAGGAAAACATTTAAACTAAAATTGCTTAATTTTTTATATCTGTGACGAATGAATTTTAATATTGATAAGTTGTATACAGAACACATACAATTTCCCTCAGACTGCTATTAGTCTTACCCACGAACGTGTATTATTTTTTGACAGCTCTAAAGGCTCATCTTATTGAGGTTCATTGTGTTCAGTATCGATTTACCTTTCGCTGATTCAGCGAGTTAATAGACTGATTCATGGCAATAAAATACTGAATTAAGTTCCTGAAATGACATCTCTCATCAGCCAAAATAAGTGAACTCGTTCGTGGGACAGACTACTAGCGTGGATAAACGGAGTCAAAGAGAGTGTACATCATTCATCAGTGTCTAAGATGATCCAGGCTTGGGAGCCAGTGTCGGAGAGGAAGTCGACGACGTCTACATGGTCCTCTATGACGGCCAAGTTGAGTGCTGTGTTGTTGACGTGGTCGCGCAGCAGCTTGTCCGCACCGGAGTCGACGAGGTACCGCACGACGGGCAGGTGACCCCCAGACGCCGCCTTGTGCAGACTGGTCCAGCCGCGGAGGTCTGCGGCATCAGGGTCAGCCCCGGTATCCACCAGGCGACGAGTCACCTCCAGGTGTCCGCCGAACGCGGCGAGGTGCAGGGGCGTCAGTCCGTCTCTGTCGCGCGCCGCCACGTCCGCCCCCTGATGCAGCAGGAGCTCGGCGGCGGGCAGGCGGCCCTCGAAGGCGGCTAGGTGCAGGCTGGTCTGCCCCCAGCGGTCTCGGGCGTCCACGTCTGCCCCCGCCTCGACGAGGAACTCCGCGATGGGCAGGTAGTCGTGGAGCGTGGCGACGTGCAGCGCCGTGCGGCCGCCACCTCCCGCGCCACTCACGTCTGCGCCGTGTTCTGTGAGTAGTCTCACTAGTGGTAGGTGGTTGCCTGCCACCGCCTCCATGAGGGGAGTGTTGGAGTACCTGCCGCAGTACCGTGTCGCACATACATTAAGACCTTGTTAGTTCTTATATTTTATCTGGAAGAGACTCAGAAATTATCACCACTTCACGCTAATTAAATGTATTCGGACCACACATTGTTCAGTGTGTAATTAACTTATGCAAGTGAATCTTCTATCACGGTGTCTATTATCACACACACATCATTTTCAAGTATTTGCATAAACACAAAACAGCTAGTGAGTGAGTACCAGTGATCTAATTTATTTTAGTTCCCAAATAACTTTTTTTTACAGTAGAACGTTTCCGCTATTGATTAAATTGATCTAAATGTTTTTCTCATGTAATAGTGAAAATAGTCTTCCAGGTGCGTTACTAACTTATTAATGGAATATTATTGACGACGTTAAATAAGCCAGAATTCACTCCCATAGCCGTCGTTAGTAGAAGGCGGCCCTGCAAGAAGGGTTATTGAAATAATCCGTGGTCTCCCACAGTAGTGGGTTCTTCTGAGTCTTCTGTGTACAGGACAGACATGCGAATCAGAAAAACCATGGATGTAGGCTATTAAAACGATGCTTCTTGCCAGGGTTGCCAGAATCGAATATTGTGACCTTCTACTAAATACACCTATGACTCTTCTCATTGATAAACGAATATCGTATGCCTAATGAATAGTTTAGTACATAAGTTTTAGACACCTGCAGTAGAAATTCTACGAAGGAAAAAAAGCTAAACATTTTCGTCACGCTATTGAACTCAAAATTTGGTTACTTTTACTTGGAAAAGTCGTTCTGCACTTGCTGAGCAAACTTGCAAAACTGAACACTAATAAAAAACCACGTCGGTCATTTTCTCGTCTCTGTTCATAGCCCTGATTCAAAGAACTTAATAAATTTTATATTCTGTGTCAGTAAATGCTAGATATGCTAAAATATTTTTTCTATTCCTACTTGAACTTCAAAAGTTCTTTAAAAATGTATTTCTATTCCAGTTTTATATTATTTTAAAATGCCATTCGAGTTTATAACAGAATGTTTTTGTAGCTGCTAGGAAATGTAAGTTATTGCCTATACTGCACTTATCTTAGATTAAATAATTATGTGACGAGTAATGTGTACCTGAACAAGAGAGAACACACATAACTCAGCAAGGAAATAGGAATTAATTTCTTTAATATTCTTACCACCGTTTACTTTTTTGTAGTCATAATGGCCAAGTTAATTACTTAGAGATTCCTTAGTCTCTCATCCTTTCAGCATAAATATTGTTATTCTCTAATAACGTAACTCTATTATGTAATTAGTTTCAGTATATCTATATAGTGTTTCGTACATTTGCTTGTCAGTTGTGAAATTGTGTAAAGTGTGTGTGAAATACCTGTGAGACAAGTTATTTAGTAGTAATTCTGAAGAAAATATAATGCTGAAAAAGTTGTAACAAAAAGTAGTTCAAACCCGTAAGCTCCCTGTCCAATACCTGTAAGACACTCTACAATGCTCAATCAACCATTCGTTCAGTTTTGTCGAAATGAACATGACCTGGAATCTGTTACATTTTTATGCTTTTTACCATGATGTACAGACAACGGGGGACCCGATCGTAGGGGGTGGGGAGGCTGGCGGCATGCCCTTTGGTATAGGAGAATAAAAATTATTTGTATTTTTTAAAAAATTATTGAATTTTTTTAAATTTTTATTTTCGGTTTCAGCATTTTTTTAAAATTCAAACAATTTTTATTATTTAATTTCATGAGCATGCCATTGTAGCCTGCAATGTCTTTATCCACTATGATTTTTTTGAGTTTCGTATATCAGTTGGTTTTAGTGTAGTCGTTAAAACGGAAGCATGCAAAATATGACTTTAACAAGCCATTACGCGTAAACTATGAGAGATGAAAAAATTTCATAAGAGCCAAATTTTGTCACATTTTGTGTCTAAAATAAGAAAAAAAAAAATATCTGGTACAAATAAAAAAAAATAGTGATGAAAATTGCGGTAGACCGCGCACTTGAGCAAGTGTTTCTTCGTTTGATGGTAACCGCCAATTACTTATCATTCGTTTATGATGATAGAATTAAGATTACCCGAGACTAGGTACCTAGACAACATTATACACAACTTCTCAATTTGCCAATGAAATCATCCTCGTGGTTCCCATCTGTTAGCCGACGATCTTTATACTGTTTTCAATTAAGTTTATAACATCGTGCTGAGACTACAGTGTAATCAATTCCTAAAACGAGTGCACTTTTCCAACAGCTGGTGAGTGACGTTCTAGAAACTTAAGGCCACGGGACCCTATTTATGTTATTGTAGTAAGTTTTATTTTTTAAATCCTGAAAGGGAACAGACATCGCAAAAACGTTACACAATAATGTTGAAAATTAATTGTACTATGTAACAATTTTTTTAAAAAACATAAATGTTTCATAATTTTGGCTAAATATCGAATTTAAGAAAAAATTATTAAGTCGATAACTAGCTAAAATGATATAAACTTATGTTTATTTTAAAAATAGGCTACATAGTACAAACAATTTATAACATTTCTATGTAACTGTTTTACCATATCTGCTCTCTTTCAGGATTTAAAAATTAAACTCGCAAAAAACAACATAAAAGGAACCCGTGGCCTTAAACCCATGTAGGCGCTTATGAAAATTCACTCGCTGGAGTAGGGTAGGTCATCTCTGTAACATGACCAGGTTTTGTCGATCACCAGGATTCGATAACCGCCAGCAATGCTATTCAATGTTTCAAAATGACGGGAATAAATAAACCGACATACTGTCGGGATGATAAACATTTCGCTAAATGCTGTATTCACAGTGCATTCTTTATACGTATTATATTTGTATTTAAATAAAATATTAGTTTTAGTAGTTGATCAAGAGGCCATAAGTTGAATTACGAACACGATTAAACTTACTTGGGTAAAATTCCAAACACCTTACTCTTGCGAATTTTCATAAGCGCCTCACGTTAAAATCCGTAAAACTTAAGGTTAGGTACAGTATGGTAAAGTATGCACTTCTAAGTCCTCTTAAACTGTTAATTTTACCTAATTTGTATTTTTCTTCTGCAGCTTGTTAGCGTTAACATAATAGTTTAGTCATATCCAATTCATAGATTATTCTCTAATAGCATAACTTAATTCTTACGTTGGCCTGTAAGTTGTGTAACAATCCAAAATGCGTGTGTGTGTGATAATTGTGAGGTAAAGTGGTAATGCTGAGGAAAATGTAATACTGTAAGTATTTGTAAGATAGAGCACTATAAAGGTAGCGCATAGACAGCACAGCCACGTAAGATTCCGGCCCCGAACCAGTCAGACACACTACAATTACCAACAACTTCACTTTACTCTGAAGTTAGCAGATGAGGCCTCAGTGAAATATATCGCTGTTGTTGTCAGTATGGTATTCAAAATTGTTCATATTGCTATAAAAGAGTTTATATCAGCTAAGTTTTCATAAGCGAGTGAAATAAAACAATGTTAGCAGCATAGAAAACTTGGACAGCTTAGCAAAGATTAACAAGGATAAGTACACTCATGCGTCTCTAAGAGATGACCTTGGCTGTCACCACCCGTAAATAAAATACATAAATGTCAGTCAAATTTATTTATTGGATGTTTTACATGCACTCGATCAACTTCTCAGTTTTAGTGGGGAAAGAGAAAATAGGCAATTAGTCAACGCCTGTATTAAGGAAACATCCAGGCTCTCGTAATTGGGATGGACAAAACGAATTCTCCGAAGATTGCCGAAGTTTCCCTCTTCCGTCAGACAAATTATGTAACGAAAAATAAATGTTACCATGAAATAAAAATGGATTGAAACAAATGCATCTATACAAACGCGTCATTAACAATTATTTGGTTTAATTTTGTATGATGGAAACTTAAATGTCATAACGAAAACTATACGCCTATTATGAACAAATAATGAATAAAATCAAAACTGTGCTAGCTTGCGTTTTCTGACGGTATCAGGGAGGGGTGAACTGTAGAATACTTTCGGCATTTTCAGAGAAAATAAGGCTCTCGCTTTTTTCTATCAGGGGAGTTATAACTCTCTTATTACATACTCCCTGCAAACCATCTCAACATTCGCCTGAGGTTGTTTCTGTTAACCCTTGGAACCGGAAGTAAAGCGAAGAGATTTTGACCAGCGTTTGAAAGTGCTGCCCTCCCCGGAGCCTTGACGAGAGTAATGATAGGGATTTCGTGTTACATTATATTCGGTGTGGCTCAGGCTCCTTATAAGATCTTACTTTAAAAAATAAAAAATAACAGTTTCTGCACTGGGAAGAGAAAAAATACTGCTATACGAATAAAAAGTGCCGGGGAAAAACTATCAACAGCCGTTTTCGAGTGTTTTTTTTTAAACAAAAATACTTATTTGCTCACGGTTTTCAAGGCATTGAGAAAACAGCGTGATAGATCCTTTATCAACGTGGGTCGCATCGAGCTGAACAAAATGTTTGCAGTGGCATACATGCAGGATCGACAGATATTGAGCTACATATAAAACAATGTAAATGTAAATCCTTATCTTTATTCCCGCCAGGGTTCTGGGCTAAGGGTCAGTTTCACCAACGAGGTTTAACTTCGCTTCAAAGCGAGATTAACAAAACTCGATGAATAGCTTTACCTGAGTTTAAGTTAGAGGTGCGTTTCATCAACAACACAGCGAGTTTAAGTTACCAGATATTAGTTAAACTTGGCTGAACGGTGGGCTGTGTGAGCTGAGTTACCTTAATTGTGTCGGAAATACCCGAACACTTGTCGGAAATTGCCGAATGTGTGTTTGTGAATGATTTCATTTGGAAACTTTGTTACAACATACTTGAGGGGAAGGAGGGAGTGTTTGCGTCATACTATCTAGGGGTGGGATACAGCTAGGGGGTTAGGTACCCCTGGTAACTTTGGAGCAAAGCCAGAAAGAAAGACCAGGGGAAGATAATCCAGCAGATATAATTTATATTATTTTATTGCTCTAAATGCAAATGTTTATCTACACACAATTGTTTAATTATTTTCTCGTCTGTATATTTTTTGCTAACATGAAAGTACTAGACGTTAAACAGAAACTCTTACACTGTAAAAAAATGTTGTAAACTTTTACAAAGAAAATTATTGGAAACCCAGTTGCCAAAGAAATTCCTTGTAAAACTACAATGGCTGTCCTTGTAATAAAATACAAAGTATACGTTTGTAAAATTACAAGGAATAAGTTTGTAGTTGTACTTTCAATACGGAAAAAAAATTTAAACGCTCTCCGTACTTCATAAACAACGCTGAACTTATTTATTAAATAACTTTTGAATAAAGGACGCTAACACGATATTACTTTGAAAATAAAAAATATTTGTAGGTGGTAATCGCCGAACCACTCTCCCCGCTCGTAGTACCTATGCATCTTACCTCTAGACCACTGTGACTTCTATTCCGTCGCTGTAAGTATCAATTAAAGTGAATGGACCGATTGTTTTGACAAGCGGATATGTATTTGGAAGTCCGTATCATCATACTCTTCAAAATACTGAATTCTTTCTCTAATCCGACGAGGCAGATACACAGGAATAAAGTCTTCATCGTCTGTATTGTATTTAAATACCAAATTATACAGTGCTCACGCCATTTTATTATGAACTTAAGCGAGATTAGCGACGTTACCCGGCCAAAATCGAGCAGTTAAAATTTAACCTCGCTTAAGACGAGAAAATCGAGTTTAACTGTTTGGTGAAACCCAAAACATGTATAATCGAGATTAAGTACCGAGTAATCTAGATTAAATCGCTTAAACTTGGTTGGTGAAACCGGTCCTAAGCCAACGCCCTTAACAGTGAGGTTGTAAGCGTGTTTAGTGCAGGAGTTTAAAGGTGGATTAAACGAGAGATACACAAATGTAACTCGCCAACCAACGTCCGGCACGATTCCCACATGCAAAAAAATCTGGGTTGAAGCCGGATCGGTCGGTGGGAGGCGAGAACTCTAATCACTGCGCCAACCACGGACATTTCTAGCTGGTGTTGTAATTCCATTACGTTTCTTCTGATGTGAAGTCACAAAACGATGAGAAAACCTTTAAAACTCAGAGATTTTTTTTCAGTTATACTGAAAAAAGTGTATAATTGTAGGTACCCTGCATTATGCTAAAATACGGACAGCAAACCAGTTTGGTTCTCGGTACTATGTGAACCGTTCCTTCAACAATCTATTTGGTAGAATAAACATAAAGCATTATTGCTTCTAAACACCAGATAGTAACTTCTACAGAACAGACTGTTGAAGGAACTGTCCAGATAGTACTGATTAACTATCCCTATTCTAACAGAAATATGGTAACTTCAGCATTACTTTTTTCTCAGTGTAACAGTCTTACGAGCGATGGAGTCCGTTCTACAGGTTGATAAAATGAGCAATTTTGAAAACCATCTCGTCACGGATCATACGTAAGAAATATTATTTACTGTGGTCTCAGGCATCAACTTTTGAGTATGTTACGATTTATACGCTTCGATTGTTATTAATGTGTCTTTCTTTGTATGAAAAATTGGGAGGAAAATATAAATAGACTGAAAGGAGTGAGTGAGTGAGAGATTTTGGTCAGCGCTTAACATCGAGTTCCTTAGCACTGGTGGGGGTGACGTGATGTGAGTATGGATCAGCGCCGGAATAAAAGGGCGGGGGAAACGGGAGATCCCCGAGAAAACCCGCCGACCAGCGGCATCGTCCAGCACATGCGAAAATCCTGGGACCGACCCCGCTGGGAATCGAACCCGGATCGCCTTGGTGGGAGACGAGACGTCTGACTCCTTTTTTTTTTCTTTTTAATAAAGAAAATGTTTGGTGCAGTGGCGATACGGAAGCTTCCGCATCATCACTGCACCAAACATCCCCCCCACCCCTAATGTGACTTAATTTGAGTGACCCCAGTACTTTTCGTGAGACAATTTGTAAAGTGACAATTTTTGAGACCCAAATGTACAAACACAAATTTACACCCAGCCAGACGTGGGAATCAAACCCAGAACCCCCCCGCACCAAAGCCGGCCGCTCAACCAACTGAGCCACGGGGGGTCGGCACTCCTCGGCCCACTGCGGCCCCTAGCCTGAAAGGAAGAAAGTAGCTATGATTTTAAAAGTGCTGAGTTTATCCGGAAGCTTGCATACCTGTTCCTGGCGTGCACGTCGGCGGACTTGGCCAGCAGGAGGCGCGCCACTGGCAGCTTGCCGTGCATGGAGGCCTGGTGCAGCATGGTGTAGCGTTCTTGGTCGTCGGTCGCCGTGTTCACAGACAGCCCGTGTTCCAGCAGCACTCGGAGCAGCTCCACGTGGCCTGCGTCCACGGCCTGTGTCAGAGGAGCCGTCTCGTCGCGGCCCAGGTACTGCAGCTGCCTGTGTGCCGGACTGCCGCTCTCCAGAGCCGTCTCCAGTCCTCCAGCCAGTCTTCTCCAGTCCCTGTCGTCGTTGAACTCCTCCACCTGTACAGTACACTCCACTACAATACGTGCCAGAGAGCGTGCAGCGAGCCCGTCTGTTGCGACGGACTGTCGGGGGAGGAGGGTGTTTGCTCCTACTTGGAAATGTCATAAAGATATGCCAATCACCTCGTTTATGCAGGAGATCCAAGATAATCTGGGTTTTAAGACCCAGCATGTTGTTGGTAGTTTCCTTATATAAACACTGAATTTACCTCTGCTGTTAGAAATATTAATAATACTGTTTTATATTACACAAGCTGTCCCGGCAGTTGTTGCAATGCCCATTATTTTTTTTTTGTACCTCGTTCTGCCCCTATACCCCGTTTGGTATCTTCCGCATTTTTTGGAAGAAACCTTCGCAGGCACTCTCAAGGTTTTTTTACTTATTTTTGGAGTACACGGTTCTGTCCTACGCCATTTTGCCCTCCCCCCCACCCAATTTTTTTTTTTCAGAAACCCTTGCGGGTGCACGCACACCAACGCCGCCTACCAGCCAATGTTGTAAACAAACATGATCTCCCCAGCAGATGACGACTAAGGGAAATTTCGAGGGAAAATAATTCATAATACAGGGGACACAAATGAGAAGCAGAAGTTTTAAAAATATTAATTCCTTTATACATAAGAAAATGCTATTCGCTTTATTTATAAGCAACATTTGACTGGTGAATCTAACTATCATGGCATGTATCGAACCCAAGCCATCTCACCAACACTTTATTTTCTTTCTTTTTCAAAACCTTCTCAACTAAATACGTGTTTGAATACTTGGTAATTAGAATTTCTTCGTTGTAGAAACCTCCTCGAATAACCTCGCCTTCCATGTCTTCTAGGTAGTAGGTCCTTGGTTGGTAGTGACGAATCTTGACCACTTTAAATATTTCAGTACTCCAGTTTGGTATGTAGCATTTAGTAAATGTTCCCTTCACTCGCGATATCCTTACATAGTCTCCAACATTTGCTTTAGGTTTGTGCAGGTCCAGTTTCTTGTAATTTTTTATAAACAGTTTGTAGTAAAGAGTTGTCCTTGATATCAACAGGCTTCATGTTCTTGGTCCGACGTACTTTATGATTATATTTTGACACTAGTTAGGACTTGTAGCTTTCCTGTGCTGAAAATGTTTTCCACATTTCATCCTTCAAAGTACGATTAAATCTTTCTATGATACCAACTCACCAGTGTTATCGCGATCAGATGACTGGTATAGGGCCGTGTAGAAGACACACGAATAAACAAACATTCATTTTTATAATATTTTTAAAGATTTCTTCGCGGTTAAGAGAATTGGTTTGTAACACCTTCCATACTTTCTCCTGTCAACTCTGTCTGATCTAATCTTTTGGAAGAGTTTTGACGATGATAATTTCTCACTGCTAGTGGCGCTGGAGTTGGTAAGGAAGATGTCTATGAAATGCGAAGTGGTAAGTATAATTAACCTTAGCTATCCTGTGTTAAGCGAACAGCCACTTGATTAATTTTTTTTTTATTACAGCTAAGTCATTTCTACATTTGAATTTAATTCTTAGAACACATTACCGAATTCATAATAACTATGTCGCAGCTCATTTATTTTTTAAACCGCAGATGATAAGTTTATCACGAATCACAAATAACAGCTAGACTTTTGCTTTGTCACATTATTAAAAATGAGCTTCTTCACCTTTAGTTTTATCATATTAATTCTAGCAGTGCTAGCTAATGTGACGGGTGTGGATGCTCGTTCCATGCACAGTGATGCCGACAGGTTGTAGCACGAAAAAAAAATAGGGGAGGGGGAAGAGATTTATGAGGGAAGGAGTAAACAAGCAAGTCAGGGGGACCAAAAGGGACCCGACATCAGGATTTCTGTTTTCGGTTTTCTATGGTTCTCAGAAATCGCTCCATTGAGTGCTGGGGCGGTTCTTTGACATTAGCCGTTGCCAATTACTTTCCTAGTTTTTGTCCTTGTTTAAATTTGGTTTGACAGCCTCTAATAACTCCGCTGTTTACGAGACGTAAAGCCCCTATAAAATAAATACTGTATAATTGGGGTTTTAAAAACTATGCCCATATTAGGTATTAAGTATTTTTTCGTAAACAATCATAATGTCAAAGGGAACTTTGATAATTTGGCATTCCAGAGGTTTAGACTGAAGAATACACATTTTATTATAAAAAACACACACAATGCAGAGAGGGGATTTGCAATTGTATGGGGACCGAAAGTCCCGTCGATGTTTTGCCCATGCAGAGTGTGTTGGGTTGCAGAATACGGTTCTATGCACGCTATATCAGCAGGAGTGGAGGTGTAAAGAGTGGTTGTGGAGGTGGGAATGTAGTGACCATAGCAGGGGATAGACAGGGAAATGAACCAGTTGAGACGAGGAAACAGACAGAAGGGAGAAATAGGGAGCACAGAGAAAGACAGAGTCAGTCACTGAAATGTTAAGCCCAGTACATGAAAGTTAGCATCAAAGGTGTACAAGAAAGGCAACAGTAACTAGTGTTGTAGCTATTCTCCGTTCACTCAAGTTGAGTTCTGAAGTAAACAAATAACGTAATATCATTGCACTTCGCTATCTTCTAATTGGCTCAATTTGTGCGTCGCGCCGACGTACTATTTCCAACCGATAAAAGTGTGTACAGTCGGCATCATAGGAAACAACAGCGTCGTATATATTAAAACAATATTGCGGGAAAATTTCGCACGTATTATCGACATAGGGAAACAAAAAATACATAAAATCTTGATAAAAATGTCGACATCATGTGCAATTACAGTATATTTCAAAATTTAATTGTAATTGTCAAGCCATGACTAACGATTGTATTCAAATATTCCGGTATTAACGCAACGAAAATTTGGTACTACATGCAGAAAAAAAGTTGTCAACAAAATGAGTGATTAAACTTACTGTAAAGTCCTCCTGGGTTATTTTGTACTTCATTTTGGAAAAATTACGTTTTATAAATCACCAAACAATCTGTCGATAATTCACGACACATATTGTTTTTTTTTTGTATATAAAAGAATGCTATGCGAGATTTTTATTCTTGCCTTATAAACATCACCACAGTTTGCTCAGTAATGAAGACATATATCCACGTTTCGAAAACCATGCAAGACATTTTCACTGTTCACGTCCAGCATCACATAACCTAATCCGCAAGCGACGTAAATATAAACCGACGCGAGGACAGAACAAGATAGATCAAGGAACTTTGGTTCGGACCACGCGGCCGTGCTTCGGACAAACTGGAACGGAAAATGGACGAAAAAAAAAATGAAAACATTCGCAGTAACCACAACATTGACGCGTTAACGTCCAAAAATACTTTGAAAAAAATAAAACATTATATCTGATTGTGGTATTTCCGACTTACTTTTACTGTGGTAATTATTACCGAATTATTATTAATTATTATTATTATTATTATTATAAACTTTTGGTATTTTCAGTGTATCGTACATCTCTAAATACTGGCAAGTGTACCAAGAAACTCGTACGTTTAACAGTGCGTCAGTCGTTAAATAACTCGTGAACCAACTGTACGGACATGTCGTCCGCTAACCATAATTATAGTAATAAACATATAGCGTCGTAGATTGTGTTTGCAACGTCTGTATATTTTACATATTTGTTAATAAAACTCTCTCATTAAGTGATGGAGTGGTAAATTTATATGTACACGACAGATAACAAAGATCTATTTCTTATGCAAGATCACAGTGCACGGCGGTCGGCAGCCAACGAACATGTTTGTTTATAAATTGCTTTGTTTATCCTAAAACTCAACTAAGAGTGAACGGGGAATAGTATCCTAACAAATCAATAACTGTGAAGTTCACACGACCAACTGCCCTGTACAAGAAGGTGCACACCATTAGAATGTTGAATGCATTTTATCTTATTATTTTAAGTTGTACGTTTGCAACACACCATGCGTTCGAAAAGAAAAATTTTCTTCCATTAACAGAATAACTATCTATGTGGTTATGCTCGTAAAATAATTCATTTCCTCTTCTTATTTTGTGTAAAAGAGTAAGTCATAAAAAGTGCCACCATTGTGATATTATGTTAGAATTGAAATAAAATATGTTTTATTTCCGTAAGTGTAAATTACATTATCCTGATATTTTAGAGATGTAGGCGAGTTAAAAATAAAAACACAAGAAGTGCTACAGACAGCCTATTTTTACAATTTTTCAACATCCTTATTGATTAAATTTCTAAAGATATTACTTTTGACAATTTGTTAAACTCTACCTACCATCATAAAATTCTTGGAAGGAATCTAAAAGTGACAATTTTGTGGTATAAGAGTGAGTGTGAAGTGTAATAAAGTTCGGACACTGATCGAATTATTAAACACTTTAAATTAAATTTCTTTATTGATATATATTATGGTTTGATTAGTGTGAGTTGCCTACAAAAGTTATTTATGTTTTTATTACAAAAAGTATATATATATACATTACGTACTACGTCCTCATTAAACGATTTAAGGTAAACTAGCGTATTTACCTTGATTTTCTATTAATCGAGAATTGTTTTAGCTCATTACCTTAAGATACATTCACTCGCATGACATTTTTTTCAAAGGAACGCCATAGCGTGGGAAATAAATTATTTTATGCAAGATTTATATATAATCTGTCTCAACCTAGTTGACAATTGGTTGCCCTAAAATGCAATTGGCAAAAATATTTTAACCTAACTTTCTAATTTTTACATTTTTTTTATTTACATGCAAAAGTTTAATTTAAGACGTTTCCACAGTTAACCATATTAACAGTAAAATTATTTTATTAGTTTTAATATAATTATTTAGAAGAGAAGCTTATATTTAAGGTGGCTGCCTTGTTTAACGTATTTTGCGCGTCTGAGGCCAAGACGATCAGCGGTAAGGACGAGACAGTACGCACATTACGCCTCACACTAGCCTCTAGGCGCAAATCACTGAACTTGCTTGCTGTGTTACAGTCGGTCTGAAACATTTAGCAGTTTCCCTATAATTTTAAGACTTAAAATTAAAGATCAAAGTATATTGTACACGCCTACATATTTTGATAGGTTTTCTCCCCAAGATTTGTACCCCAAAGCAGGACAGCAGAAACACCCACTTTCACCATATTCAGCCACGATAAAATCTTAAAGCCACGGGTTCCTATTTATGTTGTTTTGCAAGTTTGATTTTTTTTTAATCCTGAAAGGGAGCAAATTTGGCAAAACCATTACATAGAAATGTTGGAAATTGTTTCTACTATGTAGCCTAATTTTTTGATAGCTTAAGTTTATATAATTTTTTCTAATTATCGACTTAAATAAATTTTCTTAAAGTCAATAATTAACCAAAATTATAAACCGTTATGCTAAAAAAATAGGTTACATAGTAGAATCAATTCCAACATTTGTACGTAACGGTTTTGCGATATCTGCTCCCTTTCAGGATTTAAAAAGTTAAACTTGTAAAACGACAAAAATAGGAACCCGTGGCCTTTCGCTTTAAATATAACCGGAGGGCCGTGTGTAACGGTCTTTGAATGATATTCGTACGCAGACTTCACTGAAGCACGTTGAGCCGTTTTTTAAAAGAAACTTCTATCGACCGGAGTTACCGTAAGCGAGGGATGACTTTGGACACGTGGGGTAGCTTCGGGAAACTTTTATACAGCATATATTTTCCATAATTGTCAATTGTGAGTAAATATTTATTAAATGTCAGGTGGAAATTTGTTATTCGGAAATTATCGCCAGTAAATTTGTTTATTCAGACCTACAACATCAGCGAAAAATATTTTTTGTAACGTCCCAAAGTGACCTCACGTGCCCAGAGTCAACTCTGCTTACGACATATGTTTTATTAGGCTAGTTGACGTTGAATTTCAAGCTTCTACTTGTGAAAACCAAATTAATTTTGGAAGGAGGATGACGAAAGTGCTTTTGTCTCGTGCATACCAAATGTTTACCACTTATTTCGTTTCAGATGACGTACCTAAATTGTTGGCCTTTCATACGTCCAGCAAATCAAAAAGTCCCGATCATTGCTTTACAATATTAGACAGTATTTGTCCTATTTACAATCTGCAATTTTCAGTTCTGACTTTGAACAAAAGTAATGTAAAATATTATTTATTATGTTAAATGTATGTAAATTTGCCTCGTGAAAGTAATCGACGATATAAAATGTTGGTTAATATGATGGTCAAACTTTTCAGGGGGTGGATAAAAATTATTACAGGATCGGTCGCAAAATAAATAGAAGTCCATGCGAAATACTTAAAATTCATATGTTTTAATATCGTTTAGAGGCTACTGTCGAATTATTACTTAGCAAAGACAGGATATGACTCTTTGAAATGAACGCTAAGAATACATCTCAGACGTGCTCTAATACATTAAAGTCTGAAGAGTGAGCTGGCAACGGAAGATAAACTATACCTTCCTCATCCAGCATGTCATCCACTTACCCAGCTCTGTGTGAACGAGCATTATCATTCATGAAACGGAACGACTCGTCAGTGGTTCTAGAATAGGACACGACATATTCCTAATTTGTTTCGCCTGATTCCCATAGTTAATTTTGTCAGCTCTTTAAATTGACTTGACAAGTGTTTTTAAGAAGTTAGCATTACAATAGCCTTAAATACGCCCTTCAACTTAAGGGGGTGTTTAACAGCTTCAAGAAATTCGAAACGACTTTCCCGCGCGCGGGTACCTTAGACGAATATTACGCGAAGCGAACGGAAATTCCGAACACTTCAGTTGTTTGACTGGTCTGTAGTTCAGGAAGGAAGGCGAGGTGAGAGAGTTTTACGTCCTTTTAACAACTAAGTCTTTAGAACTTAAGAGGGTAAAACAAGGGGAAGATACAGAACAATATCAATGTCCGAGCCGGGATTTTAACCGAGGACCTCTCACACCATATACCAGCGCCTAACCGATTACGCTACCAATGCCAGTTCAGTAAGGAAGGGGCTGAGGATTTTTGGAATGGGAGAGGAATTGTTTCTGTTAAAACATATTGTTAATGTGCATCAAGCAAAAGCATACAGATCATATACGAGAGGGGAAATGGTTAATTCTACAAATAATTGGCTTTGAACGAAGGTGCTACGTAATTTTGTTACTTTATTTTGTGCAAGTTATCGAAGTTCTCAAACAAAGCACTTTTAAATATTTAAATTTGCATATTAAAAATAATGTTAACGACATTTTGGAAACAGACATCCCTAGTTGTATCTGTCGTTAATGGCACGCCAAAATAGCATTATTTTGCATTAACTATCGTGACCTCTGTTTGCTTTCGCGCTGTCCTCTACAGCTGCTCGACATAATGGCTTTTATCTTTATCTTAAGTGTTGTTCATACCAGGTTGTTGATGACGCTTTTTTTCTTAGTATCATACTGCTGCTGCGCCAAGACCGTCCTGCACTCCTTCATCTGGGAGCTGAGTTCCTGCAGCCGGCCACAGCATTGCTCGACACGAGACTGTAGGCCGCGTACCTGCAACCAACACACCCTTAACTACATGCTTTCTCTCTATAAGGGAAATATGGCAATAATGCTCAGCTTTTACCTCATAGTGCGTACCGTGTCTTTCATGACTGAAAATATAAAGTGAAATCAGGCCAATGGCAATTTAAAAAAACTACAAGTAAAAATGATACTGTACAGCTAACAAATACAGCATTACAAAATTAACGTAAGAAAAAGTTTTACTTCAAGTGACTCAATTACTTTTTCAATGCAACTTTGTTTATACAATATCATAAAATTCCGATACGATAAACGTGTTGAGTAATAAATAAATGTTCCCAAGCTGTCAATTACTGAAGTGTGTCAAGAATCCCGAAAATTTCCGCTTGTTATTTAAAATTAAAGAGTCAGGGCAGATTGCACAGTCATATTGAGTAAAATCTAAGATCGCTCTGAGTGAAATGTGATGAATTTTCATTGCAGGGATGAAAAATGAATGAAATCTAAGGAAAAACTGAGGAAATCTTAAGATGTTCTCAGACCTTCCTTTGGATATTCTCAAGCTACAAATCAATAGTGACGGCCGTAAATAAAACTTAGAATGCCACATGGGAAAGAATAATAATCTTATTTTGAATTTATTGGTAATATTTTGAAAGGAAAGACCGCACAAGCATCTACAACATAATTTATATTCGTTGTACCTTTTTACATGAAAGAGATTTTTTTAACGGTACTTTTGTTTTCAAACAAAATGGTTACGGTACCATTCCATAAACAAAATCAATTACGTATTTTTATCATTTTTATGTTGTATTTATCCAACAACTTTACAGCATGCGAAGCACTAAATATAAATTATCAAATTGCCATCATGAAAGTGTTGTGTATTATAAAAGGGAAAATAATATACATTTTAGCTATATTCGCAAGTAAATGCTTGAAGATTAATTATTTTTCTCGCGAATATTGTGGTAACACTTCACCTCAACTGTGATATCGCCGTTTCCTGACTGCAATGCAGAAGAAAAATTCTCAGGTTTTTCTCAAGTTCTCATCAGTTTCACCTTTATCTCAAGATTTTCCTCAGGTGACTCTGCAACCAACCCTAAGACGCTGATCGCATTTGACTAAATACGGATAGAGGCTTCTAGAATTCATGTCATAACAATATGATGTGATGTAATTTGACATGAGCAGTTTGAAAGTTAAATTACTTTTATGTTAATTATACGTGGACAATCACACTTCCGGCATGACTGCAGAACAAGAGCAATAATATATAAGAAATTTTAAGTTAGTAATCGAATAACAGATACAATTTATATACACAATAGAGCCGTACGTATCGAATAACAAATACAATTTATGTACACAAGAACCGTACGTTATATACGCAAGAGCCGTACGTAACTTATTAAACTGGTATCATTTGTTTCCTGCTTAACCGTTTTACATATTTCGTTGGAAACGTTTCGCAGTGTTTTCTGTATGAATTTTTCTATTTTACGAAAATGTTAAGTGCAGTCACAAAGTCATTAGAGCAATATATCTATTTTAGAAGTATGTGTGTATAAATTAATATTTATAATATAAAGCGCAGTTGACATGGACTCGAAAAGATTTGGTAGAACATTGTCATATATTTCGTGTGTGTTTAGGTGTGTGTGTGTGTATATATATATATATATATATATATATATATATATATATATATATATATATATATATA
>PNEQ01088422.1:5768-25151 GCA_003012365.1 Medauroidea extradentata | reverse complement strand
TGACTTACTGACTGACTGACTGACTGACTGACTGACTGACTGACTGACTGACTGACTGACTGACTGACTGACTGACTGACTGACTGACTGACTGACTGACTGACTGACTGACTGACTGACTGACTGACTGACTGACATATCAAACTGCAGCCCAAACCACTGGAACTGGTAAAACTATTCTTTGGCATACAATAATTTACCACTGCCTGTTAAATGAAACAGTTTGCAGCAGCAAGCACCAGTAAACAAATAAGGTCGTCTAGTCGTAACTCCCGCAAGTGAACCGTTTTCGAGAGAATGGACGTAGAAACAACAGTCTTGTAGTTAGCCAAAACATTTAGAGAGATACGTGAACTACTGACGTGTGGTAAATCTGTATTGAAACCATAGTGATGAATTAATAACACGTTTCACTAACGGTCGCATAGTTATTAATCGTTAACACAAGACGTCATGCTGCTTCGTAGCGTAGTATTCGGAATGTTGAAAATATTTGCCTGTTTGCAGTTTCAAATATGCGACAGTAGAGAAAATCCAGCGAGTAGGTTTTTCCCATTATATAATCATGTTAGCGATGCTGGCTGACATTACACGGCAAAAAAAAATCTCCAAAAAAAATAACGAATAAATAAAACGGGAACTTAAAAAAAAAAAAAAAAAACTGGACTGTCATCCTGTACGTATATCGTTTCTAGTTGATGCTGCTGAATAGATGAAAATTCAGGAAACCAAGTAAGGACTAAGCGTAACAAAGTAAACAAACTGAAAATACCCAGCTAGAATCAGCCGTTGTGAACAAATACATTACACATGAAAACTCCAAATTAGGAATAAATTCGTTCGGCTTTATTCATGTTTCGGAATCATTTCCAAACAGATAATCGTTTCTTTACTTTTTCTCGTGCTTAATCAGTTCGTATAAATCTGGGCTTTCATCGACTTTTAAACATAAGCTTTCAATCACGTATGCCTGAAATAGTGTTTCAGTTTTGCAGCAACCTCTGCAAATATCATACAAAGCTTACCAAAATCTATGTTATGCATTACAGTATTGCAAGATCACATTCAGCAGCATAATTCAGCCGTTATTGAAGTTTTGCAAGAACCATACGACAGAAAAAAATATGTATGAACACACTTTCACAAAACGTACTTCTGTGCACAAGGGAATATAGGAACCTATGTAGTAAATGCTCAACGTTTCGTTACCAGCACGATTCAAACACACAGATAATGAAACTGTAATCGGTAATAACCTGTAGTTTGAAACTGTCATAGCGTTCATATGGAAAATTGTTCGAAAAAAAAATTATAAAATAGAAAACCAAACATGAGACGGCCGTATTGAAAATCTAACCCAGTTATTCGTCAGTTAAAAAAACTCGATAGAGTCACGGTTTCTTCGCGAAAAAAATTTGTATAATTTGGCCTTACATGCACAATAGCAGCTCTGCTTCATTATTTACAGAGTGTTTTTGTTGACCAACCAGTAGAACCTGAATACTAGTGAGAGTTGAAACATATAATCTCTACCGTGAAACAGAGCAGCATATGAGCAAATAATGCATTGAAACCAACACGTACAAAAGTATTTACGCCCTAACAACATGGCTGTTTAAAAAATGAACTGTGATGGAAAAGAGAGAGTAAGACTCTAATGAAATTATTATGTTGTAGGCTAATCGTAAAATTACTTTCGTAACTATAATTGATAACTACACCAGTTTACGTAGCTAACGATGCTGTGATAAGTTCTCTTACAAAGTTATATTATTTAGGATTTATATTTCAACGAACGGTATTATAAGGTAACATAATGATCTCCCTTACAAAATTAAAACACAACATATACTGCACCAGAAACTTATAATTAAGTCTAAATAGAAAGATGAATCACCAAGGAATCGTTTCACATCTGTTCCTCATAACATTTTAGTTGCATTTAATAACTATGCTGTTGTAACAAATGAATTACTTACCCTGTGACGAAATGACGAGGAGCACGCAAAATAAATGAACTCCTTTAGACATATTTCTGTTAATGTTATCAAAATCTGCGTTTCTTCTTCGAAGTTCTGTAACATATTTGTAAAACAAAATCATAACTACAGACATTGTTTGCAGTCAATAATATTTTATGAATTGTGTTAGTTATATAGCTCAGTATCTAAAAAATTAAAACATCGCTGAAAATATTTATTGAAAAATTTTACGTGTTCAGATAGGATGATATTGAAAATTAAATTTAGCACCATAGAATTAAAATGTGCCATGTTGTGAATTGGGGAAAATATGAAACCAGTACTGTAGTAGATATGATATTTGTGGATGTTTTCGTGAATTTCGGGGGCAATGAAGGAAAGTCGTTAAGTGTGTGAATGGCAAATTTTAATTTATTTCTTCGTGAACTGTCTGAAAATGCACAATCAATGAAGTCGGAGCAATGACCTATTAATATGAAAACAAATGTAAATTGCGCGACAAATTGACTAGGACAGGGACACGTTATTCCGACGTAATCCAATATTGTTTTTTTTTACTTTAGAATATAAATATATCAGTAAAGTTTTGCATTAAAAATAATAAATTTGCATTCCTAATGTCAGTACCTTATTTGCCAGGTAACAGTGGCTACGTGGAACGTAAATAATCAGTTTTACACCGTGTAACATAACATTTCGCAATGCTGTGGGACGGAATATGTACACATCTAATCAGTAGTTGATACTGCTGACTAACGACAAGTGTTGTTGCTTACATAGTTTTTTTTCGCCGTTAAATGGAGAAATAATAGTAGAAACCTTTTGATTTCTAAAGCTTCCTTTGTCGCATGGTAAAGCAACTTTGTGAATTACGTAAAAAGATAAACCGAGGTTATTGATTTCATAAGTTAATCTGTGAAAAGTTAACCTAGTTATGTGACACCATACAGTACCATAGTCTACATTGTCGTCTGCCGTCCACAGTGAAAAAAGTTATATATTTTACTAAAAAGATTGGTAACTAACGTCCAAACATTTATCAGTTTATGGTGTTCAAAACAGTTTATATTGCAAAAAATTGGTTAAAATTTTACAAATAATTACAAAAAAGTGTCTTGAAAACTGGTTGCCAAAAACAAGTATAAAATTAAAAAAACACTCGATCAGAACAGTAGAAGTTGGTCACATCCTTTCAAAAACTACAAAAGAGCTTCTAACGGCTATTAAACCAATTTTTTAAATCACAGCTAAGAACACACTCGATCAAGTCACCTTAAAAAAACTAAATCAAAATTTTTCATCCGTTTAGGAGCTACAATGCAATTGTCACCCCTCTTTTTCCGTCGAGGGTTAAAAAATTGTAATCACTTAAAGCAATAGTAAATTCTACCAAAATATATTTGTAAAAATACAAAGATTTTTTCACAAATTTACGAAACGTATTACTTACTCTGCCAATACTTTTGTTAGTATACAGATATAATCGTGTATTTCGAAGCATTTATGTACATTTTACAATAGTTTCTGTCGTCTTACATACATACATTTTAAATTCCTTGATAAGCTACAGGTGTTAATTAAACTGTTGTTAAGTAAATAAAAAATGTTTTACTTCAAATTGTTGTTTAAAAATACTATATTACATCATAACGCGCTCTAGAGCATTACCAACATTTTTAAGGTTGTTTTTTACGTATGTTTTAATTTAAGATGCAGCGATCTGTTACTTAAACTAGGATATCCCATCTGACATAAATATTTACAGTCTATCATACAATTTGTAAAAACAGCTACTTTCGTTCTAATTGCTTGCAAAAAATACCGCTAGGCCTTTAATTTTATTTGTTTGTTTCATGTACTGTTTACGTCTCGTCGACAGCGAGCTAACCAGACACGCACACACACGCATACACAACTTTACGCAAGGACATGAGCATCAAAAGAAAAATGGAATCGTCCCATCTCTACTATCGAGACGTGTTGTTGTACAACTTATGTTAGCTTAGAAAATTAATATTTACTTATTTTTTTAATTTTTAATGAATAATTTCGACGTTGTGTGGCGCAGTTGTATCGTCTTTGCAGTTGTTTGTAGTTCCAGTATATTAGTTTGGGAGGTTCTGGTCTCAAATTCCTTTAAAGTTTGTGCAATTATTACACACAAAGACTGCAAAGCAGATTAAATTAGTGCAATTTGGATGAAGTCGTACAAAAGGGGTAAAATGGATTATACAGATGACTATCCGCTGAAGTTCCTCAATAGTATCATCTTCCAAGATCATCTCACTAACCTTAAGGTTGGAGCATCAAACTCGTTTCTGTGAAACTTTATCCCGCCATAAATCTCTGGGTCTAAACTTCAAGTGAAGGTTTTGAAAATCGAATGTGCAACTGAGCGCAGTCACAAATTGTCGCGCTCTGAGGAAAGTCTTCATACAAGATAATCTACGTATTTCGTTCGATCACCCTTTTACATTTAAGCCTGTAACTACCCCACAACGTCAACTTCACTGTGACTATACATAAGGCCCATGCACCGTTGCTGTTAGCAGCAGGAATAGGCATTAGATTGCATTTCTCAGCTATTTAACTCGATTAGCAGATTTATCATTCTAAGGCCCGATTCACAATTCGCAGTCGGCAGTCAGCAGTTGGCAGACCGCCGTCGGCTGTCATAGATTAAAATGTACGTTAAGATATGTGTATTCACAATGCGCAGTCCGCAGTTCAGCAGTCGGAGATGGTGAACTTTATCTCTGACTGCTGGATTGCCGACTGCCGAAAAATTCCTACCAATCAGGTGTTACTCTCGTAATTACGTAATGTAAACAAGTATTGTTTTTGGAGATTTTATATGCTTTTAAAATCATATTAAGCAATTTTTACTTATTTAAAAACAATATGTTCGAAACATGGCTGATTATTAAATAGCAGTTTTTTTTAAATAATGCATAAATATCACAGCTGCTGGACTGCACATTGTGAATTGTATTCGATTACCGACTGCCAGCTGCCGGCAGTCGGCTGTCGGTAGTCGATAGCAGACTGCACATTGTGAATCGGGTCCAACACTTGATGACTGAACTACATGTCTGGTGTACAAAGAGGTTTTTCAATTCAAGTAATTATTATCAGCTATGAGTAATAAACGCGAGCAATTCTGCGGGCGGACTGCTAGTTACAGACATACCATGTTGAATGTATAATAAATTAACTTCTGTATACGATATTTCTCTTTTAAAACTGAGAAAATACTGAACATTGTCGGCTGTAACAGTAACAGCACAGCAATCTTTTCTTATTTCGCAATGAATGTTGTTTGGATGTGTGTATTGAATTTAAATATTGGCTATATTCGCTCGAAACTGTTCCAAGCTACATATCTCATGACGTGATTTTTGTCCATATTTTACCAAGTAATTCCTAACAATAAGTTACCCGGAAATTAAGTTGCATTCAGTAAATATGTCTTATTATAGAATATTTAAAATAGCCCTGCAAATCGAGTACAAATTATCATAATAAGTTACAGCAATTTTTAAAATGTAAATTTATATTTGGTCATATTTTTAAATATAGCTCATAACAAATGTTTCATGGTAAATTATTTAATATCAACACTTTCGTAAGTTTTTATTAGTATGCTTCCGTAATATGTAAATTATAACAATAGTTAAATTATTTAGTTTTTTGCATATGAAATATTCTTAAGGGGCCTAGAAACGAGAGGGAAACTAGAGGCTTATTTTTGCTCTACACTCTAACAGTCTTCGCACGATAACTAGTCTGAGCGTTAATTTAACTGAAAATGTCTACTTTATACGTTTACATTGACCCAAAATGCGTATTAGAAACAACTGAAAAACCGAAACATTAACCGCAGGCGTGTGATACGGCTCTGCCTAACTTAAATACCCAGCAACAACAATAATCCATATCTACATGTTAAACTAAATTTGTTAAACGTTTCACATCACTGAATGAAAAACGTTTTTATGAATTTACAATGTAAATCATTGCTATAGAAATATAAAATGTGTGATAAATATAAGAAAATATTTTAGAGCGTTTTAGGTCACAAAAATTCTTATTTCCTATAACCTTCACAGCACAGGGACGGTCAAGATATATCCTACGGATAGCTGGGATGGTCATTGGGGATATCCTATTAACATCCTACGAACTCACTGTAATATCACCAGAATATCTGAAGGACTATAGAATAAATTCTTCCAGGATGTCCTATGAATGTCCCTACCAGCAGACGTCCTGTCGTCCTACGGATATCACTAAGGGACCTCAACGGGATACCCTTGTAACCGTGTAGGATCTCCACGGTATATCCCTGCATAGGATCTCAATGGGATAGCCTTGGAACCTTGCAGGATAATCGGTGGTCCTCATGTAAAACATCACACCTGAAAGTCATACAGACCCGCTTCATGGACGAATGTCTTACGAGTAAAGTCGACGAGTCATCTAGCGCGCACGTCTGGTTCATCGTTGGCACGTCTATGATGGTACTAGTGCCTACTTGAAGAAATAATTACAATATCTTTAAGAACGTAAAAGTTTAAACTGCAGATAGGGACCTATATATTTTTTAATTTTTATTTGGTTCCTAGCATGTCTTGAATTTTATTTATGTGTTTTAATGTTCTCTTAGCCCACTTTCCGAAGGAAAATGTAGGCGCACGTGATCACCTTCCTGTCTTTGTGTATGCGTGTGTACGTGTGTGCGTGACCTGTGTCCATGTGTGTGTATGAGCTTCCCTAAAACCTTTTGAACCCGTGGACCCAATTTCTTCAAACTTGGTATACATAGTAACATGACTTGACTTTGGTATATTTCGTTTACACCATGCTTATATTTCCTAAATGGCGGTAATTTTAAAATTTTTGTCAATCACACGAGATATCTAAGGAACCGTATTTTAGATTTTTATTACACTCGGTGCACATAAAGCCTAGTATGTTGACTTGACTTTAGTGTGTTCAGTTCCTGCCGTGCACATAGTTTTAAAATGGCGGGAATTTTTATGTATTTAACAAAATATGTCATATCTGAGGAAATATTTCTTATAACTTCACAAAACTCAGTACACACGTACTGTATACTGGGCTGACTTTTTTTGTATATATTTTTGGAACGGCGATCATGTGTATATATTTAATACAGTATATCAAAGGTAATTCATAATTCAGCACACACGTGACATCTGTATACTAATTATAGACTGCAGTTCCAGCAGACGTTAAATTTTTCTCTACTGAAACTGAAAGTCCTGAGATGACTAATGACGGCAGCTTAAGCTACTGGCGAGTAAATTACAGGATTTGGTCACAGACTAAATAGTAATACAGACGCGAAATAACGAGGCGGCTCACTTGATACGGGCGAACTTGGCCGCTTGTACGAATTTCTACAAACTTGGTATAGATATACTGCATGCAATGATCGGTTTACTTTTGAGAATTTCATTCATCCTGTTTTAGAATTTTGGAAATGGCGCCTATTTTTGTGTTTTTAGTTTAGTATGACATGTCCAAATAATTATTATTTATTTTTATTTTTATATTGTTACATAAATACTATTTCGTTAGTCGACTATATCTGAGAATATATTTTTTCCTGAGTTTATTCAACCCGGGAGCGTATATCTGTCGTATTCGGGTAAAGGGGTAGAGTTCGAAAAACAATAAAATTGTGTTTAGTATGGGAGCACATGATAAATGTTATTTTCTAAGTTATGGTGGTTATGAGAAGGTAAGAAATTTAATTGGAATGTTTTTATGTTCCATTATACACAGTATGCCTTAAAATTTTCCTCTTAGATGTACACAAAGTTTTTTTCTTGTCCCACTTTACCCAAACATCACAGATATATTATTTAGTCTTTTGTATATTCTGTTCATCCTGTGTCTATATTTTCAAAACAGTGGACACATATATATATATATATATATATATATATATATATATATACATACATACATACATATAGACTACTATATTTATTTTTAGCATAGGCCTAATGGCACTTTTAAGGAAATATTTTTTCCGAATTTCATCTATGTTGGTACCCGTATACTTATTTCTAAGCTGCTTCGAGATTCGTGTTTTATTTATTTTTTTTTTTTTTGCATTCCTATTGACCACATATTTGATCACACGAGTTATTCACAGAACCGTTTTTTAGGTCGTCTTCATACTCGGTACACAGAATACTTAACTAGGTGACTTACCTTTTACGTTTTTGTCCACTCACTTTATCATTTTATAAATGTCGGCCATTAGAATTTATTATGATTACACGCGATAACTAATAACAGTTTTTCAGAATTTAATTAACAGTTCTCATATAATACTTTGCAAGTTTATTTGAGGTTTACGTGTTGAGTTTATATTGTGTTATTAGTATCTAAATTGTGACAATTTAATTATTTTTAGGTCAGAATCAAAATTACCAATATTTTTTCAAATTTTCATCAAACTCGGTACGCATACAGGCCTTTTTTTAAGTAAAGTGACACGGCATTTTTGTATTTGGTTCACGTTGTGTTAACGGTTACTCAGTGGCGGGATCGGAAAGAAAATAAATTATCACATGATATATCAAAATGGCTTATTTTCTTAACAAAATTGATGATTATTTGGGTGCAAAGATCTTAAAAACTTTATAGTTAATTGCTACCAAAAATTACGTAGAGATTATGATATATTTGTCACAAAACATTAAAGGAATTTTTCGGTATGAACGTTATCTTGATATTAAAAAAAAATATTTTCTAACCCACTGTAAAACTTCCAGGCGTGGTATTAAACCGAATGTCATTTATATCCGTATCTACGTAGTACCAAAAACAGAGACTTAAGTTTAATGCATTTTGATTATACAGTATTCAGCTTTTAAAAACTGCTGCCCTTAAAATTTATTTTATTCACGTGAGGTATTAAGCAACCATTTTCCAATGTTTCTTAAGACTCAATACACACTTAGTACTAATTAGTAAGTAAGTAACGTGAATTTTGAGTTTTTTGGCCATGTAGAGTTTAGTAATATATCATATTCCCCAAATTTCGAAGATTTCACAATTAGGGGACAGATATAAAGCCAAATTAATATTTACAAACTTTTCTATCCAAAGTATTTTTTGTTGTTGGTCAACAATGTTACAAGTCAGCACGAGAATAAACTGAATGTAAGTTTGCTGCGTGTATATAAATGTCTTTAATTTAAGGCTTAATTAGCACCTAGTTTGACGAAAGTATGCTTATTAGTTACGCCGGTTACATCTTGCTTTTTTAAACAATGTTTTCTTTACACCAATATTAACATGATAGAACTTCAACGAAATGAACATAAATACAATATAATTTTGCTTCATTAAAACATTTCCTACACTACATTATATGTCACACGATATATGTACGTGCACTGCTAATCTTCAACAATCAGTACCTGAAAGTATGATATTTAAGCGTTATCACTTTCTGAGAACTTCATATCTACTCATTATCTTGAAACAAGTAATGATAAGATGTAATTTATGTAATGGTTCTTGGAATTCCGTATGAAAACTGGTGAAAAGTATTTTTTATCACGCTTAATATCAAAGCCAAGATAATAAAATATAAGTGTTTACCGAAATTACATCTTGCCGTTATTATTTTGTAGTCCAAAAACGTAATATTTTGTTCGGAGAACTACGTATTTCTTTGGCTGTACATACAATATCAAGTTTCGTCGAACCCAACATTTTATGAGTTCTCCCAACTACACTGAACGTGAACATGCAATGTACTGTACATTAATGTATTACAAATTCTTGAATGAATGCCTTGTCAAAAGTAGCTATAATTTGATGTTTTATTTTTGTTTATGTGGAAATCATTTCAAACGAAGCGTTATTTGATAAACTTTGAGTGAGTGAGAGATTTTGGTCAGCGCTTAACATCGAGGTCTTCAGCGCTGATGAGAAGTGACATGAGGTGAGCATGGAATATGAAGTGCAGGGGAAATGGGAGATCCCCGCGAAAACCCGCCTACCGACAGCATCGTTTGGTACAATTCCCACATGCGAAAATCCGGGGACCGACTCCGCCGGGTATCGAACCCGGATCGACTTGGTGGGAGACGAATGGTCTGGTTTTTCGGTCACCGCAGCCACTAATAAACTTAAAGGTAAGAATTGTTTTTTTTTTTTTCGATAATTGCTATAAAAAACAATAAATCTTGAGAAGGCGAGCACGAACAATATGGTTTTGTTGCACAAACTAAACGTGAATTTGCATATTAACACATACATTGTTTTCGCCAGTAAGTACTTTAAAATCAGGTAGATTTGATGTTCATTAAATTAGTTAGAGTGCATTTTATTTGGCAATATTAAAATAATTATTTAATAAAATCTTTGTTGCGTTACCAAACCACGTTACCGAAGTGTGAATTATAATACAGACACACTGGCAAACTGTTCGCAGTTCTTTTACAATCCAAATATTAACCACTATCACAAAACAAATTGGCGTTAAAGTGTGCCTTGTGCCATCAATACGGAAATTATGGGTTACCTTAAGATATGCTGGTCTACTACACAAACAGCTCTCTGGACTCTGAAAATAATAGACCGCCTGTTGTCGACAGAACATACCGAATTGATCATGATGATAATATATAGTGTTATTTTATCTGTTGGATAAGGCTTGATAAAAATTAACTACACGACTTCTGTGATTGCGAAATTTATTTGCAAAAGTTTCCGTGTACCTCTTGAACCCGCCATAATTCTACAACTCAGTGGTCGAAAAAAAAAAAAAACCACTTTAGTGACGTAACTCGTGCGTTTTAACACGTGCTTATCGCAAACTTTTATCGCTTGAAAGTTGTTCAATGGGATTTATAAAATATTCAGACTGGGGGGATAATTTTACACGAAAAAATTTACGGCAAAAGGGTTTCGAAGTATTTGAACGGAAGATTCTTATATCTCCAACTACCGTATTATTGTTTGCAAAGACCAGTGAGTTTGTCATTCAAATAATCAGAGGCAGTACTGTTACAACCAGTTCAGAGCAAATGAGCACATTTTAACGCCGTACCAACAATCATAAAGTATTAGAAATATATTTTACTTTTACCTCATATGTTAATTTTTGATATTTACGAGATAACATGCCTTTCTTATATGTCTCATAACGCGACAGTGGTTACATTAACAAGTGGTAGAAATAAAGACATCGTTTTTTTTTTAATCGGACGGACATTAAATTTTTCCTTATTTTTCTTGAGCTGCTTGTAACAAGTTGTGTTGGCTTTATAATTCATCTATCTCGGATTATCCCGAAGTAATTCCATATAAACAGGTTACCTGTAAAGTTTGTTCTACGAAGGTAAAGGCAAAGTAACGCAAGGTAAGTAGACTTCATGTCTCGTCGAAAGCCAGGTCATTGTAGATTGTGACACACTATTTGACTCAATGTCAGATAATGGAAGACGAATCGGCCGTGGTCCATGTTAAGGAAAGATCTCAGTATTCGCCACAACGTTATGGGCATTCAAATGGCGAAAATGCATTTTATGTGCGTACGACGTAGTTATAGTTTTGTAGATATCACTTGTGACAACATATTCCACTTGTGAAAATATTTTTAGCTGCCATAATATTCCCGTAGATGAACGAAAAGGGAATATTTGTGGGAACATGCAAATAACTAAAACCAACTGCCTTACTGAAAGTTAGTAATTACATCTTAAATACCAGTCATTTGCTTATATATAAAAATATAATTAATTTTTTAAAATCGGAAAATGATAGCAGTTTGTTTTTATCTTTTACAGCAATTTTTTTAAAAATGCAGAGAGATTTCGTGGCGTGATTTTTATATGTTAGCTTATGGTCCGTAATATCTAAGATAAGTGTAAATTATTTTGCAACGCCTCCTGGTGGCAGCCGGAGGGATAACTGACAAGACATTGACGTCACAACACCCCCAAGATCGCGTGCACACATGCCACCACTAAGCTGTAGTAATGACACACACAACTTCAGGAGGACTGAAGACCGCGCCATACGGCATTTTATGTGTTGAGCAATAAACAAAACAATCAAATTCAAAATTATTTTTAACAAAAAAACAGACTTATGTCGTACCAGATAGTTAAGATTTGCAAAGAAGTTAAGAATACACACAATATTGTGCATTTATCACCAGGCTGTGTGTCAACATCAAACTACACTGCTTGTTAATGTATTTCCTTAATATAACGAACAAATGTGTATGGTACACTCGTGTACGTTTTCTAGTAATCTGCACCAAATGGCAAAAACACCCATTTTCGTCAGCTGGAAAATAGGTTTTAACGAATAGTTGTGTACCTGAATTGGGTATGCACACGTGCACTGTACTTTGAATGATGTTCCTAATCTGGCATCACTTAAGCGCTTTGAGGAGTTTACGAATAAACTTGTAACGACCGAAGCTATGCCAGCCTCTCTGCTGCCTGTGCAAGCGGCCACCTTAATTTTGCAGTGGTTTCGAAAATATTTTTTCTAACGCAAAATAATACATATGTCAAATATTCATCATACAGTTTTAACACTTGTATGTCATCGTTTGTATATGAACTTTTCTGTTGCAATACATCAAACGGATTTTTAAATTTTTGCCCCTGAAACAGCATATATTTTGTGGTCGTAATAAGGCAATATGGAGAAAAATAATTTTTTGCTAGAAAACTGTACATTATTTTTAACCCTCTGCCAAAATTGTGTGTCATATGACTGTACAGAGGCTCAAATTAATTCAAAGCATTTGGTTAAAAAATATTCGAGTTATTTGCAATTGTTTGATCATGGCCTTAAGCCTGGGCAGACGGCCACCTTAAGCACTGACTAACCTCTCCATTTCAGTCACATCACGGTGACACAGATAGCAATAAGACTTGTTTTAAATAAAGTGTATAACAGAATTTAAAAGTTCAGCCCAGAATTTACGCTTTGCTTCTGGTTGCGTTGTTATGCAATTAAACATGCAAACACCTAATTGCAAGAAGTCGCGATATATTATAAAACAATTGTAAATTAATACCTAGTAAATATTTTGGTGCAAGTCTATTGGCTTTGTTCGCGCACGCACAACCGAATTAAAAAAAAAAAAAAATAGGTGTGGGAGTACTTAATTCCATTTGAAGCTAGAGGTACCAAACAAGATCCCTTGCACTTGCTCTTCATCTGTGCTTCATTACGTCGCGTCGGTGCAAATAGCAGGTAGTGGTATTTAATGGCAACCCTCGGTTAGAAATCCGGCGAGTCACTCTCAATTTTCCACGTGTGGTAAACGTGGCGGATTTTACAGCTAGCCTACTAGTTTTCTCAAGTTACTCCCTCTTCCGATACTGTCTCATTGTCGTCTCCGTTTCCTACTTACCATTAGACTTTACCAGGGCTAAAGACGAATATGTTACCAAAACCCTTCTATGCCATTCCAACTGGATTTCCTAACGTACTTCACTGCCTGAAAATTTAAGAACGTTGCGTAAACCTGTTACTTCACCACCTATATGATTGATAGTTTAATAGGGTTTTTGTGTTCGATTCGACAGTGAGATGTTTGATCGGATTTTTCAGTTTTTTCCCACGCCTTTATCTTTCTCTGTACCACACATCGAACATTTCACCTCAAGTAGTTTTCATGCAGGCCAAGAACAATGCAGATTATTTGTACGCAGTAAAATGCTTCCTTCTAGACTAGCACTGTCGCAAGTGACGAGATGTAAAATCATGTTTCTCGTAAGTACGGAAATGATCTAGAAACTCGTTTACTCGTCTTGCAGGGCGAAGCTTGAAGACTGTATCTATAAACGACTTTCGAATGACAACGAACTTGCTCACCAATGCTTTCTCTATGGGGATAGCAGTTGGTTGTCATTAGAAAGCCGTTTGTAGATACGGCCTTTAGGCAATTAAACACCAGCGAGAATTTTTTTAAAAGGAAACTAGGGAGTTATTGAAACAATTTTGTGAAATTTTTCTATAAGTTCTATTTTCCAAAATTAGTTAAGGCCACCCGATAGCATTACAGTGATAAAATATTTTTTTTTAATTACATTATTTTGATATCGAATATTCCCAACATTTATTCGTCACAAACAAATCATAATTTTAACCAAAATTGTTGGTAGCATGAAACAGCATAGTTTTTCAGAAATTTGCACACAAGTTATGACTAATTTTGCAATAAAAATAGTCAAAATAAGCAATTTCTTTTGTGAACGGTTCTTTAATTTTCTTTGCAAATCGCCTTCGTAGAATTGTCCATCGTATGTCTGCTAGAAGTCTTGTAGTTTTTCAAAGCAATCCGTTTAATACTTTTCAGTTTTTTCTTGCACCAACGTGGAAAAACCTATCTAGCATGGTTTTAATGAAATTTATCCTGTAATAGGTCACCGCTGAATTATTTTACTAACATATTTACTTTCAGTATGTGTTTACTCTAGCGCGGAATTGCTTTAAATAATATTAGAAAGTAGTTTTTATTTTTCTGTGTGTGGAGAAGTGATGAGAAGGAGGATATGGTCGTCCCGCCGTTCCCCTTTCAACGATGAAACGTGAAGGAGCCAAACAAAACGTTAAATGGTTGTCATACATTACAACTTTATACCGTAAAATAATATAAATATTGTCAGTTGTTAATTCAATGACTACGTTCAAAGACCAGTTAAATAACATTAGTATTCACCTTAAAATAATGTTTCTTTTTCGGTTAAAGGCTTCCCCCCTCCTAATAGCTTGTTATACTAACATATATATTATATTATGAGTTTCGTTTTAACCCTTTCTCAAAAAAAAAATAAATAAATAAACTCGAGATCCACTTCTGGAACTGCAAATAATGGCACTCACATAATTTTTATTTTTCGTAGGCAACATAGGAAATATTCTAATGCCGTCACGTGACAAAAATGTATATTTTCAATGGTCTGTACAAACATCATGGAAAAAAAAATAATGAAAGTATTTTGGTTGACTGCCTCTTATTTTCAAAAGCAGGCTTGCCAAGTTGAGAAAAACTCTTATAGATAACTCTGTGAGTGGAGATTCTACCATTTTGGCAAGTCCGAGTTGAGTACAAACTATAGCAGCCTTAAACATTTTGGTAAAAAACAAAAAAATTTCGGGTGAATTAAATTTTAGTACTAGTATGCTATGTGTTTAGTAAGTTATATATATATATATATATATATATATATATATATATATATATATATGTTACCTTACTGCTCGTGCAGGTTGGAAAGATCAATGTTATAGTTTGGTAGAAAGGAAAAATTACGCCACTCGAGCGCTGGTAGCGGTAAGAGATATAAACTAACGAATCACAGAGCTATTGTGAATTTTAAGTTACATAAAGTTGATAGTTTAAAATGCGAAATTAGTTTTCTTTCTTTTTAAAAAAATTCAATTAGGTACCTTTTTCCCAAGCCTAATTAAATTTATTTTTGCGACGGTTTGGTATTATATTACACCTGTTAGCTTTAGCAGAGGAATTAGCTTAAATTTTTTTTCTGTGCCAAATTTTCCCTTAAGATAACACATTTTCTTTCTAACATGTAATATAATTAACCTCACTGCAAGCCACGTGCTTGTTTGTAGATTTGAAGTTCGGAAGGAATACCGATGTTCACAAATTCGCTCTCAGAAGTTGGCAAGAACTGCGAAGCTTGCGCGCGAAACAGCGATTGGTGCTGCCACCTATCGTTATATAGATTTACCATACCTTAATGGTGCGACATACACTGTACAGATTTCGCATGTATAAAGCCCGTGCTACATTGACCGTAAAGTAGCCGTATAGAAATAACAGTAACCGCACCGTAACAAATAGACAGGTTTCTATCCCTGTTACGGTCTTACGGCGGCTAAGTTGCGGTACGGTGTGTTGTAGCATGCATCTCTCAAAAGTGTTTGTTCAATTGTTACGGTTATTTCTTACGGCGATTCTAGCACGTCTATAACACTTTTGGCTAGAGTTGGCTGACTTGAAAAATGTAACTGCTGGAAATTATTAGTCATTTGCATGGAACTAATGCACCAAATTGATGCTGCTTTATTTGTCAACAGTTTACTATTTCATTATTTCTTTTCTTTATTTTCACAATACTTAGCGTGAAGAATGTTTTCGAAGTTCCGTTTAATAAACGACGCTGATTTCAGAATTCAAATATTAAATTGTTATGGTTATAGGCATTGTGTAACTTATTACAGAAGTCGAATAGGAAGAACGTATTTTACATTTTCACATGCATTTTAAGTTACTGCGAAAAAAAAGTATAACATTCTATGATGATTAGATTGTAAGGGGAGTTTTAGTATGAAAATAAAATTATCTGCACATGCTACTTAAATATAAACGAATCTATGTTCATGTCGTTTGGATCAGACTGCAATAGCTTATATTATTCGTCTCCATTCCTCGGTTAAAGTATTAAAATTTGTATCAAATATAATCTTTTAAAACATCATGTTTAAAGGCTGTTAATTATTACTGGAAGAGCTGACTGCTGGGTTGCTATGTAGGTATCGTATACTATGTTTAGATTAACAACTCAATCAAAATTGAACTAAGAGTGGACTGAAGAATCTTAGTTAAAATTTTAATTAAACGCGTTCCTACCGGACTGAAGTATGGGTGGAGCGAGTAATCCAGTTAGTCGGCAAGTTATACTGAAGTGTAGAATCCGGATTGAAACGTTTACCGTAATTTAAACACCCATCGGACTGAACTGAACGAAAACAAATCGGACACCATATTTAATCGTTTATTTTGTTATGTAAGATGTTAGATTCACCCTGGGCTAATTCAATAAAACTATTTAATGCTATAAAACTAATGAGAAGTGCAAATTAAATAAAATTAAATATTCCGACGAATAAATTCAAACAAACTATCTAACAAATATTCGCTTCTTGATTTTCTGAGAGTCATTTGTTCTGGAGTTCAATGTTTCGCTAAGAGATGTTTCTAGACACAGATTCAGTCCATGTTTACATGTTAATCTGGAATGAAAATCTATATATATAAAAATGAAAGGTGACTGATTGACTGACTGACTGACTGACATATCAAACTGCAGCCCAAACCACTGGACCTAGAATCGTGAAATTTTTTGTGGGGGTTCCCTTCAGGTCGTAGGCGAGCACTAAGAAGGGATTTTTCGAAATTCGACCTCTAAGGAGGTGAAAAAGGGTGAAATGTGGTTCCGAAGAAATGCCGATAGAGCTCGAACCCGACGGCCTATCATCGTGATTTTTACTTTAATCGGACACTCGTAAAAATGCATATTAGCCAATTTAAGGATTTTTCGAAGTTCGACTTTTAAGGGGCTGAAAAGACGTTAAATGTGTTTCCAATCAACTATCGATATCTATCGAACCCTTCGGGATAGAGAGTTGATATTCACTTCAAAATATTGCTTACGTAAATACCCAAAAAGCAGTTTTAGTTTTTTTGAAATTCGACCCCCAGACAGTAAAAAGGGGCAAAATGTGTTTTTAATGAATCGTCTTTATCTTTGAAACACAATTGGCTATCGTCGTGATTTTAACTTTAATTGTTTTTTTTTTTTTTACAAATGTCTATGGCAGGACTCAAAATAGTTTCGAAATTCTTTATTTAAAGGGGTGAAAATACGTGAAATGTGTTTTCGATTATCATTCCATATCTATCGAATCAATCGAGATATCAAAGTACTCTTTGCTTTAAATTGGTGCTTTTGTAAATATCCCAAGTACCATTTAAAATATATTTTCCGAATTCGACCCTAAACTGGTTAAAAATGGGGTAATATAAGTTTTCGACTCACATTCGATATATATCGATCCCATAGTTTTTTATATAGAGACGTGATTTTTGTTTAGGATTGATGCTTACTCAAATACCTAAAAAGCAATTTCAGGAATTTTTGAAATTTGCCACCTAAGGACGTGAAAAGGGGTAAAAAGTGGTGAAAAGCGTTTTCAATTAATCGTCTATATATCTTGAACCCAGCGGGCTAATGTTGTGTTTTTTACGTCCATGAGATACCAATAAAGTATTCTAAAACATGATTCAAGGGTTTTTCGAAATTTACTCTCTTAAGTGGTGAAAAGACCTTGAACTTGTTTTAGATAAATCCTCGATATCTATCGAACCCGTCGAGATATACAATTAATTTTTGCTTCAGGATGACGATTACAAAAATTACCGCAAAACAGTATTCAGATTTTTCGAAATTCGATTTCTCAATACTGTGCAGGGGTGATATGTGTTTTTTTAGTGAATGATCGATTTTAATTCAACTGAACGGGCTAGCGATGTGATTTACACTTCAGTTGGATACTTATACAAATGCCTAAGATGTAAATTTAAAATATTTCGAAATTCGACACCCAAAAGGGTGAAAAAACACAATATTTGTTTTCCATCAACCCACGATATCTATCTAACGAGTAGCGATATTGAGGTTGTGTTTGCGTCAGAGTGATGCTTACGTAAATATTTTAAAAAAATATGTATGTATTTTTTTTATTTGTAAGAAACGTAATTATTAAGAATAAAACTTAGTTGGTCAATAATCAAGGCAGACGATCCGAAAAGCAGGAAGGAGCAGCGAGAAACAACTTATACAGGAGTTTCACTACAGTAACCTATCGAGACCTAGTGCGTAGTGTTGTACAACCTCTATGAGCCCAGGACACACATATATATATATATATATATATATATATTTTTTTTTTTTTCAATAAATTTTATTTTCATGAATTATTTGGAGGTTACGTGACGCAGTTGTTTGTCACTCAGGTCTAAATTCCGGGAGGTTCTGGGCTCGAATTCCGTTAAAAGCTGCGTGCAAACGTTCAATTCTGACACACAAAACCTACAAGGCAGATCGAATTAGTGCAATTTACATGTAGTCTTTAAAAGGGGTAAATTTGCAGTTCGCTTTCCACTTAGGTTCCTCTACAATATCAGCTGACATATCGTCGGTATACTGCCAAAAGTGATTAAGTCATAAATGCTATTTCGTTTAAAAACGGTAATAAATTGTAGATATTAACAAAAATGTGGTATGTTACTATACTGTGACACAACATAGTACGAAACGACGAATAGACTTTAAACTTGGGCAATTGTTCGCGAACAACAAATACATATTCCTCGCATTTTTATAATTTTATCTCATTTTGACATTGTCACTTTTGGCAGTAAACCGACGATATATCATCTCACTAATCTCAGGTTTGGGGCACCAAATACGTTTCCGCGAAACCTTAACTCTCTGAAACTTTGTAATGTCAATAAAGTTAAAGTGAATATTTTGACAATATATAATTGAGGGCACCGTCACCAATGGTTGTG
>PNEQ01088421.1:0-15237 GCA_003012365.1 Medauroidea extradentata | reverse complement strand
CATTGAGTATCGCCGGGTGACGCTAGCCAATCACAATGCGTTCTCGAACAATTTGAATACGTGTACATTTTAAATATGTTTTTTACTATCAAAATCATTGTTTTCGATCTCGGCATCACGCACACAGTTTATTTTGGAGCCAAACCTATCAAATGTTGTGATTTCAAAGAAATCCAAATTTCATGCATGTTCCCCATTAGTCGTTTATTTCATTCCATTTATTTGCTTACAAATGTTTCAGTCGGTACATACAAAAGTATTCTGTTAGTGTTAGCGCGACAATGTGTAAGAAGGTGGGCGACGACGCTGGAAATCCAATACGTAGGGTACGAGATCCATGCACGCTTATCTCCCGCAGATTAGGTTAGCAGTGTGACGGCCGCATCAGCAACGATACTGGCACCTCGCACGGCGTACTATCACTTCCATTTTGAACCTTCCTTCCTAATACGAGCCTTGCGACGGAGGAAGGTTCAAAGTGGAAGAGGAAGGATGGCGGCAGCACCTTACGGGCGTGTTCTAACACCGAACAATGCTTTAGTAATCCCTCGTGGACATCAAGACTTTAAGCGAAGACACTATCATTTTATCTTACGCGACGAAAGGGAAAGAGTCGCTCTACAGGTCTATAATATTCAGAATATCGTGAAAAGGATTACTCTTACATAAAAATGAACGTCAAAAGTCCCGATTCGGTCACTTTCACACTCAAAAAAATACTCGTTAGGAACGATAACAGTTAATGGCAATATTATAGACCTGTACTACGATCCTTAAATGCTTTTCGTAGCCTAACCGCGTGACAACAGGTTGAATGGTTTTCGAATGAAATCAGGATTGTTAAAGGTCTGCGCGCCTCTTCACGATTCTAGTAGACGGCGCCCTTAAAGACATTTGTTAACAGCAGGACAAATTTCTTGAATCAACTTGAATGGGCAAAAATTCTTATTAGGGCCATGATCTATCATTTCTACTGCTTTCATGTTATTAATTTTTTATTCCTATATGAGAGTATATATCGAAAAACTGTTGAACAATTTTGTTAAAAATTGTTTTTGCTATGTAATCTAATTTTTACTAGACAAAACATTACTGTATATAGATTTGGCTAGTTAGTTCTTCAATGAGGATTTCCTAAATTGCACAATTAACTGAAAACTTTGTGTATTTTGTCTCAAAAATATTAGTCAACATGGTATACAGTTTTTATACAAAACTGTGCAACAGTTTCTTGATAACTGTTCTCATTTAGAATTTAAAAATATCATAAAAGCAGTTGAAATGATGGATAGGCCTAATGGTCTTAATGCCTCTGTAATAAAATGCCATGGTCACATGATATATTTTTGATTGTAATAATATAATAATTTGTATTGCTATTGGGCAAGCACCAGGTGGCAAGCATCCAAACACCCCTACAACATCCTCTCCAAAGCCCTCCTTAATTGACCCATGCCTCCCAAAGACACCACCACCTCCTGCAACAAATTCCACTTCCTGACCATCCTAACCAGCATTGACCGTAGTCCCTGCCCCATCCTCCGCCAGACCTGCTGTAGCTTTTACTGTTATTGCCTCAACCCCAATAGTCACCTTTTTTCTACATGTTCAGCTAGTGCACTCCATCCTCCATAGGTGTAGAATAACAATTATCATCGCCAACTTTATGAGCTATGCCATAAGCCACACCCTTGAACATGCGTTAACTAAAAGCATGCAGCTTTTTAACATAATTTAAATGTTTGTGAGTAATATGAAAGTATGTAGGTCTCTGTAATTGATTTTACTTTTTATGACTGAACTAGAGTAACATAATGTTGCTGTACAAACCATTAACTGCAGCTAACATGGAATTTAGTGTAGTTACAATTTCATTTCATAACCTGTAAGTCCTAAAACAATAATTGCATATCACAGTTCTTCAAATGCAAGCATTCAGCAATAATAGTTTTTTCATAAAAAATAGCATACCGTACCGTAAATTTGTATGCATACACAAATGTGTAATAGGCTTATTGGTTTTATTTCTGTATCCGTGACTAAAATTCCACGATTATAGAAGGCATGCAGCTTCCTGTACTGAATTGCTGGATACAACCCAGCTGTTGAGAGAGGTGTTTCATGAAAATACTTGTTTGTACATCATAAGCGAATATGCCAAAACATGTGCACCACCCACAGTGTAATCTAGTATCAAAACCATGCATTGTTCCAGGGAATAAAGGCAGAAATTAAGCACATACTTGAAATATTTAAACATCATTATTTATTCCTTAAATACAAAAAATAAAGACGAAGTACAGCATTACAGTTTACCTCATAAAAATATTTTTATATAGCAATAGTTTAGACAAATGTAAACATTTTATTCAAGACTATGATTACAGACACATCACTAATATTGAAATATCACATGTCCAGACTTCTGTATTCACTTTTGGTTGCGCATTAAAAATAAACTGCAATGTACACTGTATGTTACCTTATTTACACAATCCAAACTTAAAACTATCAAGGAATTTGGACAGAGGGCTAGGTACACCATAATACACAGATGAGACCAAATGTAATTACAGTCAACTTCCGATTTAACAACCCTTCACGGTTCCCGGGACTAGGGTCGTTATTTCGGAGGGGTCGTTTTTAGAATTTTGACAAATTTTCGGCGATCCCCGATCACTAAAATGTCGACATTTATTAATTAATTTTTTTTTAACATTGAATCAGCGTCCACTCGTCTTTGGCTAAAAAATTATGTGATTTATAAAATGATACATATTTATTTTGAAAAGCAAACGCATTATTTTTAAAAGTATGCCATTGAAGTGGATCTATGACCTTTGTTTAGTTCAATATAAATCGTAAATGTTGCCGATAGCATAAATTATTGCGCCCGCGATGTCCATATAGGGATGTAATTTTTAAGAATGCCGCAATTAAGTTTATTGAAATAGTAATATTTTTCAGTATGTTGGAGTATTTTGAATAAATAGATACATTGGAAGCGGATATATGACCTTTCTTTGGCTCAAAATTAAGCAAAAACGTCGCCGACAGTATAGATTCTTGCGGCCTCAACGACTTTTTTTGGAAGTTATTTGCAAGAAAGCCACAATAAAGTTTATTGAAATAGTAATATTTTAAATAGAATGACGTATTTTAAATAAATGATAGTCTGGGCGTGCATATACGACCTTTCTGTAGCTCAACATCAAGCATGAATTCATGAGAATGAAACACAAATATCGTCGGCAACGTAAATCAAGTGCCAGCAATATCGGCGTTTCGAAACTACTGTATTTACAAGGTACCATCGCAATTTTGTTGATTTAAATAGTAAACATGTTTCATTAGGATGAATGTATGTCATGGATGACATCTAAGACTTTGCCGGTAACGGTAGGTAATTCTAGTTGGCACAACATATGTACTGATGAAGCTGTTTGCCTCCTGGGACCTCGTCTTGGCAGCGAGGGACCACACACACGTGCGCAAGGACCTATCTGGAAACTGGTTAGTTCAAAAACAACATACACGACGTGGCTACTGCATCGCTTGTGCCACTTTTGACCACTACCTAGTCACAGCTCCTAACGCTCTGCTCAGCAGATGGGACGTGGCGATAACACTACTCCCTTTATTTTGCAGTTCTTTCACTTCTCTAACTCGGCTTGCCATGTGAAAATAATCTGCTCGTATAATGATTCTACTCTCTGTACGAGTTATTGACACACTTATCAAATGTGAACGGAAAGGGATTTGATTCTCAGTTTCAGTTTGTTCACCGACAGTAAATAATTACTAACATCAAGACGTTGATCATTGTTAACAAACTTGGATAACACATTCACAGAACAACTTTAAACCTACACAACGCTGTTTCATATTTTCTTTTCACCGACGTATACAAGTGTATCCACAGCTGTTATTTACGGTCGAGCCGATTTGTGTGCGTGTGTGCTTGTGAGCGTGAGTGCAAGTGTGGGCTAGTGACTCACACCAGACGCGCTGTTGTCAAGTGTCGTACTGCCCTGTGCCACGCATATCTGAGACATGCACCCGACGTTTGGTAGTGTCAATTGTGAACTGTCCTGCTTTCATTAAATTAGTGGCAAGAAAGTAACAGCACGCACATGACGAAAAAGGGGTGTGCGAATGGTCTTATTGGAGTGTTTGGCCTGTTGTGGGAAAGAAGTGGGCGGGTCGCAGACCGGCCGGGGGATGTTAAGGGGCAATTGGGCAGGCTGGCTGGCAATCGAGTCGTGCGGGAGGAAGGGGCAGCAATGTATATTTTTAGAGCAAACACATCATGTGCGGCAGTACAGTTTTCGAGAAATAACAGTAACAATTTGCGAAATAATAAATGCAACACCTTTTTCTGCTATTTTCTTTGAATTAAATTTTTTTAAGCAAATTTTTTTCAATTTTCCACGGTTCCTGGAAAAAGGGTTGTTACTTCGAGAGGGCCGTTATTTCCGGGGTCGTATAATCGAGAGCTGACTGTACCTACTTGATATTGTGTAAGATCACACATTCGTATTAAATTCATCTCTTTTTAAAATGCTGTTGAATGTTCTGCTTTCTTCCTATAATCTAATCTGCCAATATACAGAATCAACACTGCAGTGAACATATTCGCTACGAAAAAATACTGAAAACTACAAATTTTTTTTGTAAAAATACTACTGAAAGTTTTGGTAAGTGGTGTATAATGAATTAATTACATTTATGTATGTTCCAGATGGCAGACAAATTGGGATTCCATTAACAGTGAGTGACTTTACACAACAGTGCATTCAACTGGATTTGGATGAAGTAACGGTGAATCTAGTGCTTGATGGAAGTACTGGAAGTACGACGACAAGCAAATTAGGCACCTTACATCATTCAGATGGGCTGAATGTACATTCTAATGCAAAACTGGTTGATGCAGAGAAGAAAGTTACTTCATCTCATCTACAAAAGCTGAATGCGTGTTCTGTTGTGACTGTTGCCAATGGAAATGATCAAATTACCACACCACCTAATTCGCAAGTGGTGAATGAGTGTTCTCATGTAATTTGGCTCTATGCAGATAAGCCTGCCACTTCACTACCTCATAAAGAAGTACTGAATGTGTGTTCTGCTGCAACTGCATTAAATGGAGACAGGCCAGTTACTACACCTCATTCAGATGTACCAAAAGGGTGCCCTGAAGTTACTCACCTTGATGTACACAAGGCATTTAACACATCATATGACATAGAAGTGCAGCCACATCATGGAGATTTCATATAGCATGATGTCCCTGCTCAGTTGTTCTTGTCCTTGTACAAGGAAAAACCTGCATTAATGGTGAAAGGAATCATTCGCACACAGAAACAAATGTTTTCTGCTATTGCTGTCGCAAAGAGTGAATATGGATATACTGTAACTGCAAAAAATATTGAAAACAGATATAAAACTCTGGAAAGGTCAATGAAGACACACATAAAAAATACAAACAAATCTGGAAGAGGGAGAAAAAACATAGCCTATCAGGAGGAAATCTTTGACATTTTCAAGACAAAGCAAACATTATACCCAAAATTGTATCCGGGTGTCGTGGCCTTGTCAGTCGTAAAGAGGTTTTAGAAAGTAAAGGTATATCCTGCACAGATAAAATTGAACTACCAGAACATTCAGAAGAGCTACTTTCAGCAGGTTGTGTAGATACTACACTGAACCAATCTTCTTGTTCAACATCATACATTGATGATGAGCGAGAAACCAGCACTATCCCACCAGATACACTTACAGCACTAAATAGCAAACCTGCAATAAAGTCACTTCCACCAAACAGCAGCATTTCTCCATTAAACTCTAAATCTCAATGGAAACATGGAAGAGTAAGTTCAGCAGTCAGTGTCGTCAAGGAAGTTCAGAATCTACAAAATGAGGTGCTTCAAAAGGAAGTAAAAAATAAAGAAGAATTCCACACAAAAATGCTGCAGCACTATGAATGTTTGGTTCAATCACAAGATAGTGCAAATACGTTGAAAGAAATAGCCAATACTCAGTGGGAGGAGCGGAACCAACTTCTTAAACGACAAATAGAGTTACTGGAGAAGTTGCTGGAACGTAAGTGATAAATTTTAAGTCATTATTTACACTTGTATACAAACACATTAAAACATGTATATAACAAAATTTAAGGGACTGAATATTTGTCTGTTTGCTTGTATTTTTTGTCCGTGTTATTATTACTGCAATGGAATTAAATTTCAGTTCTTTTATACATTAACAGTGTAAGAAAGGTGTTACCGTATTGCTTTTAGTCATTCAATAGGACCCTTTGTTAAAATATTTAAAATACCAACAGTAACATATTTTTTCAATTATTTACAGTCTTTTCAAAAAAAAAAAAATGTTGTCAAAAAATGCTCCACAAGTTTAGTTTTAAATCGTTACTGATGCACATTCTGAAAAATTGGTTGAATATGTATGTAATATCTCACTTGATTATCACTCTTGTTATCAGAAACATACTTTACATTAGAAATAAGACATGCTAAATTTTCCATTTTCTTTTCTTCCTTTTTTTATGAATACATTGTATGCACGTTTTTAAAATTTAAAATATAATTCTGTAAAACAAAATTAGCCTTTAAAAAAATAAACTGAAAATTCTCAATGCCTTTTCTTTAAAGGCATTATATGGCAAGGGTTTGTTAAAAAGAGTGTACAGTTTTGAATGTGTCTGTAGTGTTGTGTGTAAGTGGATGTCATGTTCAGAAATACTATGAACGAATTTCTGGAAAATATTAGGCATGTTTCTATCAGTTTCATGTGTGTGTATGTATTTACTTTGCGAAGTGTATGGTAGAATGTTAAGGAACAGAATTATTAAATTCACTATGTATTTTTATATTTGCTAATGTGTAATGACTTAGTAAGTAGTAAAACTAAAAATTGTATGTCTCAGAAATAAGTAGTATAACTTGTAAAATTTAAAGTTTGTTGGTTAAAAAATGCTCCTTTTGCCTGTCTCAGAAATAAATTGTATAACTTGTAATATTTAAAGATTGTTGGTTAATAAATGCTCCTTTTGCCTACTTCACATGTATTCTGTGGTCATTTGGATTTATACATGTAAAAATTATGCCTGGACGATGATGTTTATCTTTGTGTGTTCTCTGAAATCTCCCATTTGCGTTGCCCTTCGATCCAGGCCCTACACCTTTTCCACCTCCTGTCACCCCCCATATGCTCTCAAAATCCACTGCTGTTACAAGTTGTCAAAATATCTCCCAAAAGATAAATGAATGAACGTACAGGCATTTTACTGTCTCATTGCTAACTGACGACACAACTCAACTCTGACTTTTTTTCCAAGGCGTGTATCATCAGGATCGCCATCTTCTTCCAAGGGAAGTAAGCCACTAGCTTGATGTCCATGATGCAGTAATTCTACTGCTTGTGGATCTGGATGATCATATCTTTCAATAGGTTCAAGATGGGCCAAATCAACCTCGTCAGCAAGATTATGCAACACACAACAAGCATGAATGATCTGAACTATTCTTTGCATATCTCTAAGCTTTAAGTGATACAATTGTCTGAAACGTTGCTTAAGACAACCAAAGGAATGTTCTACTGAAAATCTACACGAACTATGTGACCTGTTAAAATGCATTTGTGCCCTAGTCAGATGCCCATTATCTTTGTAAGGAGTGATGAGTTGAGGAAGGCAAGGATAAGCACTATCTCCGAGCACATGGCCATCACCTGAAACACACAATTTTTTTTTAATTTCACACTCTGGTTAAACACACTTTACCTCTATCTGTTGCACCTATAGTTTTACTGTTTAATTGATCTGTTATAATTTGTTTTTTAATCCTAATTAAGAAAGTATGTACACACTAGTATGTAGCAGTACAAAGTTGCAGCATGTCATTTCCCAGATACGCAAATCTGTGAATATCTGGTAATTTAACTAGGCATGCCTTAATGCGAGGAAAACACTCTAGCTGACAAACCACTGTAACCTTCCTCCATTCCATAGTTTAACCTATGGCTAAAGTTAATTACTGAGGTTATTAAATCATTCTTATCCCCCTTTAATCTCTGATTAAGCTAATATTTCAGCAATATCATTGTGGCGTGCAACATTTGTGTCCTACAGAATAGTACAGTTTGTTCCTCAAAGGAAACTGAAACTTAGTAAAATTAAAACTGGGGTGAAATGTAGGCTAGTAATATACTTTATCCTCAAGTTATTCTACTGATCTCTTTGATGAGTCCCAATGTGGAATAAATAACCTTTGCTGACATTCCTCACATCCATAGTTAATTCATTATTATTCTCAGTATTATATATAATTTAAAAAGTTACTGTGTATGCAGAGTGTAGTACTATACATGCAAAATCATTGGGTACACTTCCTGTATGACAAATAATAATTTGTATTTCACATTGGTTTTTATGTACATTTAATAAATAACACATTTATATAAACATGAATACAGAAATTTTAATGCTGATAGGGTAAGCAATTAAACAATATGAATGAGAACATGGAACATTATTTGTGGTGTACCATCAGTAGTGAATTACAGTTAGTATATTCCACTAATTCTACTGTTTTGTGTAAGAATCATATCATATTAATTTAAAATTTCTGAAAATTGTACACTGCTGTACTTATAACATCTTGGTACTCAATCATATACTGACATGAGTAATAACCACATACCTTCACACAAGGCTGGAAGATCAGCAGCAAATGGTGAATTTGCAAATAACCTGGCATCATGCACAGACCCAGGATATCCAATGGAAACATAAATGAATTTCTTGTTCTCATTTACCACCACTTGCAGATGTAAAAAAAAAAGTAATGCTTCCTGTTGACGTAAGCATCCTTGTCTTCTGATGGCCTGTCGAGTTATTGTGACATCCATCTATTGAACCTAAAATAGTATTTTTCAAAAACTGAAATTTCTCTTTTAAATAACTTAAGGCCTGGCTTCAAGCAGTATCAATTGTGCTCATAGGGATAGGAACTGACATGTTAAACAAAGCTTCACACTACTTCCGTAGTTTACCTAGTAAATTTTTCAAATAAAACTATTTTACAGCTTTTTAAGAGCAGATGTGTACATTATTGCCAAATTAATTATTTATTATAGAATAAAATCATTAATTGCAACTTTCAAAGTGTTACAGATTTTAGATTGTACTTAAAATTCATTAAATAATGTTTCAGTACTAGTCCTTGATGAGCTGCTTGAAAGAGTCGGTGATGTGGATATGCCATCTCTTAATGCAAAAAAAAAAAAACACATGAAAGTTAAACTTTCACATGAAGGCTGTGTCTCAAACAGCCCAGAGAGCACTCTCTCGCACCCTCTTGACATCACAGAGTGTACTCTCTGCTGTCCCAAATTCGAGGGAGAGTGGGCGAAAGGGAGAGTGAGCCAGAGTGAGCGACGATGCTCCCTCTCGCCCACTCTGCGGGAAGACATCTTTGTTTTCCTTCAAATTCAAACCATAACCTAAAAGTGGAACTGGAAAACGTGGAAAACACTTACTGAGAGTTTTCTGCACTCATTTATTTTCTCAGCTTTCCTTTTATCATGCTAGGTTGCAGTGCTTTAAGGGTGCATCCGAGGGTGGCTGTCTCAATTTAATCGAAGAGTGAACCAGAGTGGGCGAGAGTGAGAGTGTGGAGTGAGAGTGAACACACTCTTATTTGAGACCCGGCCGTAGCCTACAAGCATATACCAGCGGGTGCGATCAAAATGGCTTGAAGCCAGGTCATAATAAATATTTTAAAAAATTTTTATCTAAGAACTGTACAGTTCTCCCTGCAGTGATGTTAATGCTATATTATTAAAGTGCAATAACTTATGATCTGGCCTATAATTTGTTGTAGTTTAAGCAAAGTTCCCTTAATTCACCCAAAATTTGACCAGTTGACTTTTTGGTGTTGTTAAACTTGTAATACTGGAAGCTACGAATTGTATCAAGGGTGCATTTTTATCCATGCCGTCTTTACTATAGCATGCACTGGGTGGCATCTCTGAGGAGAGGAGGGGCGAAGGTGAATTTCGTAGCACAAGGAGTGATCTTTGGGAAAATCTGCTAAGTGTTTTTATATATTTCTCGTACAAATATGAAATCAATTGTAAATATTTCTAAGTATTACTAGAATTAGAACTGTATAGTTATTTGCTGAATGGTATTATATACGTTAACGCAATTTAATGCACTTTTTAATGGAGGTTGAATTTCGGAACATTATTGTTGAACCACGTAAATATTGTGTCTGAATATCTGCATAGTTGCACATAATTGTAAGGTTAATTTGACTGCAGGTTAGAAAGGCCAATGTTAAAAGTTTGGCTCAGGGAAAATGTTTGCCTCTTAAGCACTGGTACCAGTACTGACCAATCACAGAGCTATCCTAAATTTTAAGTTCCAGTAAGTTGATAATTAAAAATGATAAATTGGTTAGTTAACAATTTAAAATTATGTTAAATTACTTTTATCATTTCCAAGCTTATTTAATTAATTTTACTGTGGTTTCCTATTTTTCTGGTCACTTAGCGATACTGCGAAACTAGGGATAGAAATTTTCCCTTTGACAAACTCTCCCATAAGAAGACACATTTTCTTTCTAACCTGTAATAGAATTTACATTAGTGCTGGGGGCCGATTAAATATCACCACTTGCGTTTTGCACCGACGCAGCGCAATACAAGGAAATCTGCTCTGCACCTGCACCTCGAGTCGTAGTTGGAATTAAATATACTCAAAAACGCAATACGCAAGGGGCGGAGCCTATTTTGGCTCGGTGCAACTGCCTCTCCTCTCCAGCTTTCACAAGCCAATCAGAAAATTTGTAACATCATCCTCACTGCCACTTGAACGGCAAAAGCTGTCTGCACACCCGCGTGCTTACATGCAGATATGGCTTCCATGTAGCAGTGAACATTTCTCGCGCTAAAAGTAATGTTTTGGTTAAGTTTTTCGTAACCTCAAATTTTGTAGCCTTCTCGTGTTTAAACAAGAATGTAAGAAGTATAGGTTCATATCAAATTATTGTTGCGTGCCATGTTCCTGGAGGCCAGTGGTCGGCGGCTGTTTCGTAACACCTTGAGGGCTGGCCGATGACTCAAAGCCCGGGTGGCTCATAGTCAGTGGCGTCTCGTCAGGGTAAGCAAGGCAAGCAGTGCTTGCCCAGGCAGCTTCCTGACAATTCTATGATTATAAAAATATTTACTTGTAACCTTGTCTCTACTAGAAGCTAACTATGACTCGTGCAGATGTATCTTTTACGAATTCCGCTCAGATTACAATACTGCCAGTTATAAGGTAAGAACTCGTAAACAACCAAAGCAAGCTGTTGAAAAGCGCTTCCAATATCGCTTCTAGTGGATAGAGTTGCCGTGATAGTATTCGGGTGAATGAAGGGGTTGGAGGGGTGGCCAGGCGGAAGGAACACGAGAGGGGATTGGCTACATAACGCTGTGTTAGAAGCTACGATTGCAGTGCTTTCTTGCCGAAGTGCCACTTTAGTGGTTTTGTTACCAGTTACTGCGATTTCAGATAAACTACTACCGGTCAAGTTTTGTAACTTATACGTTGATTAAACAGGGAGGCGAAGACAGTTTAAACTGATACTAGTAAATTGGAAATTTTCTTTTCTATTGATAAGATAGGTCTCCGGTGATTATTCCAGTGCCATTAGTGGTTTTCTGTAAACTTCAGTTGGCAACACTGGTCACCGGCAGTTGATTTTTACAAGCTACACTAATTGAATATATTGGCAAGTTCCCACGCTGCACGGTAATGCTGCAAAGTGAATATTATCGTTTATTATTTAATTTGGTTACTGTGCGTTGAAATTTACAATTATTAGCTGCGCTTTCTATAATATGGATTAAAAATAGTCTTACGAGACTAAAAACCATTAATGAAACGGAATCATGTGAACGCAAGTGTTGTGTAAGTGGATTACGTGCTAAACCTTCTCCAGCAGTGTTTTTACTTTTCAGCAACGATGTGACCACATCAGAAAAGGTAAGCCGACACCCTAAATTTGCGTAATTTAACATGTTTGTAACCTTCTTAAAATTGCTCTTTATTCGAATTTTTTTATAAACATTGCAGAATTAATTTCTATCAGTTAATGGTGTTTTGTGCTCTGTTCTCATAAACATATATAATCTATCCTTGTGAGATCGATTGTTGACAGTAATTTTTATGTAGGCTACTATTACAATGAAACATTTTGGAAACCCAGTTACCGAAGGAAGCCTAAAGGCTACGCTACAATTGATGTAGCACAGGCACAGGCAAACATCAAACGTGTACATATAAATCTCGTAAGCTACATTTATCGCCGCACACGGACAGATGTTCGGGATGTCTCCACAAAGTGTAATGGAAATGATGTATGGTATATTATTTGTTTGTGTGTTTGCAGCACTAGTAAATATAATTGTTTACTTTGTACATTTGTTTTTGTAATCAATGAAAAGCATGATGCCCGATCTCCCAAATTAATAATTCGTAAATTTCGCAAAACGCCACGCTTGTTTACATAAACTAAACACGTGAGTAGTAAACTTATACAACTGTAGTCAGGTGCATCCCAAACTAATAGATAACCATGCTCCACATGAACTCGGCAGTATCCTCATTTTAATTGTCGGCGCACACGCACAGGCAACATAATAATTTGACTTTTTACCAAACTTCCTGTGCGCCAATCCTGTGCTGTGTTTTCTGTGCGCGCATTGTAGCGTGTGGCATTTTGAAACTGTGCATGTGCTATATTTTGTGTTAAATCAATTGTACCTTTATTTATACTATAACTAACTTTGAAAATATGCAATTTTGCAGAGTTAGTATTACTAAGGCTTTATTGGCAGCTGGGATTCCAAAGCTTTTCTTTGTAATAAAACAAACATTGTTCAACAGTGTTGATGGCGGGATATTAAACGAAGGCTTTATGAGAGTGATGATTATAATCATGCGAATGCCTCAAGATCGGCCACATCACCAGCCGTTATTTCCTAACGGCAACGCAGCATTCTGTAGATATTAACATGACAATCTGACCGACTCCCTGGCTGGCTCCTTGGTTTTATCTTAAGATATGAGGTATCCCGACATATTGTCATATTACCTTCACGAATTCTGATAAAGAATCTTTGACGCGACACGTGATACCATAACAGCCGCCATACAAGCCATTACGGTACGATTTCCGTTACGTCAGTTGCTAAACTGGCTGCCAAGCTTACTGGCACGGAATATGCTTTTTAGTCGGTTTTATTATTTCTCTCCTTATCTATGTTTAATGGGGTTTTCGGTATTCCGTTAAAATATTTCGAGTTTTAAGCCTCCCCCACCCCCCTTTTCTATCCCTTTTTAAACGCTAAAACCTGGTAGTCGCAAATATGGTTAGTAGCTTGCCTTTCAAATTAGGTCACGCATCGCCACTGCTCATAGTGGGAAACCCGCCGAAACTACGTCATAGATACCTGTCCCAACTGCGTCTTAACCCTTCGAGGGCGGCCGACGTGACTACAAGCACATCCGAAACATTATGAAATATCTATTTTTAGACCCCTGTAATGCGGGGAACACCCGACTGTCTGGGCTAGTATAAAACCACAGAATCGGCACATTTGAGGGAGTTCGCTATTGGAAGTGCTAGAGGAAGGTGCTATGCCTGTGGAGAGAGACTGGTGAAGACATCTTGGTGACGTCAAAGTCTACTGTGAGGCGGCAGGCGGCTACCTGCGGAGCAGTGTTGGCGATACAAGAGGACTGCTGCGGCGGGCTAACAGGCGAAGAGGAGGTGAGCGATGGGAGTCGAACAGAAGACCTCAAGAGTGAAGACAGCGGTGCACTCGGGGTGCTGCGCAGCACATGGTGAGCCATCACGACTTCTGCTATTTGCAGAGGATGTGGCAAGAAAGGTCACTACGAGAAAGTCTGTCACAAACGACTACCAAAAACTGCTAACACAATTTCTTGTATTCAAAATCTATCTTATTCTTGTATTGCTAGTGTATCTTGTGGTCTTTCGAAGGCTGTAGTGCCAGTTATAATTAATGAAACTGCTGTCTCTGCTCTTATTGATACCGGCAGAACCTCTAGCTTTATAAGCGAGAAACTTGTTAAACAACTTCAACTTCCTGTCAACAGTCGTAAAAGAATGGAGATATCTATGGCTTTCAGCAGTTTAAAATCTTATTCTCTAGGTGAATGTTCAGTTACCTTATCTGTAGAAGGACATGTGTATAACCCTGCTGTCTTATGTATTTTACCTGAACTATGCGCTGATGTTGTTATTGGACATGATATCTTAAAGCTACACAATTCTGTAAACATTCAGTTTGGTGGTTCTCAAGACACTCTCAATATATGTGCTTTAGCTGCTGCTTTTATTGAACCTGTATCTCTTTTTCGCAATATCATGCCAAATGTCAAACCAATAGCCATTAAATCTCGACGGCACACTGAATCGGACAAGAAATTTATAGAAATTGAAGTAGAAAAGTTGCTAAGAGAAGATATAATAGAAGAAAGTTTTTTGCCATGGAGAGCACAAGCTTTAGTTGTTGAAAGCGAATCTTCACAAAAAACGAATGGTTGTGGACTACTCTCAAACTATAAACCGGTTCACATATCTTGATGCGTATCCGTTGCCAAGGATTGGTGATGTGGTGAATGAAGTAGCTAAAAATGAAGTTTTCAGTTTAATTGACTTGAGGAGTGCTTACCATCAAATACCTAAAAAAGAAGAAGATAAATTGTATACTTCATTTGAGGCTAGTGGTAAACTGTATCAATTCAAACGAATACCTTTCGGAGTAACTAATGGTGTGGCTGCTTTTCAAAGAGCTATTGATAAGATTATCTCTGATGAAAATCTAATTGGAGTAGCAGCGTACTTGGATGATATTACAGTCAGTGGTAAGAATCAAGAAGGGCATGACTCTAATCTGAAGAGATTTATGGACACAGTTTCAAAATACGGACTAACTATAAATATAGAAAAATCTTGCTTCTCAACACGTTCCATCAACTTTCTCGGGTATATTGTGAGCAATGGTTCTATACGCACAGACCCAGAACGCCTACGGCCACTCCAAGAACTACCTCTGCCAACGAATGTAAGTTCCTTGAGAAGAGCTCTTGGTATGTTTTCTCACTATTCACATCTTATTCCCAACTTTTCAAAGAAAATTCAA
>PNEQ01088419.1:0-44563 GCA_003012365.1 Medauroidea extradentata | reverse complement strand
TCAGGCGGCGTCGAAGCTAGGCGTCGAGACGCTCAGTATTGTGGGCCGAGGCGCCATCATTGTCGTGGTTTTGGGCGTCGGGGCGCCATTAAAAGTTCGCCGAGTCATAAAGTACGTCGGGCCGAGACACCTCTGGGTAGTAAGTGGAGAGAGAGACAGTGATTGCGCGGCATTTAATATTCCAATTAGTTGCCGGGGCGCCGTGCGCGCGACCGTATTGCTTAAGAGCCATACCGACAAATCGACATAAGTATCGGTCCGCCCCGAGAGGACAGCAACGACGTGCTACCCGGACAAAAGGACTTGCAACTCTTTCATTATCTAGTAACATAGTATCCAGAACTTGCACACAGCATCAAGAGACGACAAAACACCCGCAGAAACAGTTAATAAATAAATATATTTTAAAGAAATAAAATCAAAACGAACGTCGTACAGGAGTGAGTACCCCCTAATTGCATACAACTTTTTTACCGTCAGGTTTACCATACATTTGAAGGTGGTTTGTTGAGTAATGTTACCTGTATAACAAAATAGGTCCTCCTATAGCAACTGTCTAGGAGCCCATCATTTTCATACACATCACAGATAAAGCTGCAGCTATAGTCCCAGATGCAACAATCAGTAATAATATTGTGAGTTAGGGAAACATTCGTAAAGTTTTGTGTATTACAACACAATGTCTTTTTATGGCTTTTGTTTGTGTTATGGACGCAGGTGTACAGACTGTGTAACTGTGTTGTTACTGGGACTATTGCTGATACTTCATTTGTGATTGGACAGGCAACAGTACTCAATAAACCATCTTCAAATGCTCAGAATTTCTGCAGGTAAACAACGTGTATGCAATTAGAGGGTAGCCACCCCTGCTATTTTCTTAAGTGTGGAAGGTATCAAGCAGCATTTGCTGTTGATTTGAATATCCCAATATCATTAAGCATTGCATTTCGTCGTAAACGTAATGTCTCCAGAGTTGTGGTGTTAGTTTGTACAAGGAGCATATCTTGCACACCGAGCTCTTTGACATGTAACGAATGTGAACACTAGATGTTTGAGACCATGTAGCAAATTGTGTTTGCATGTGTATGAAGCACGTACATAATACAAGAACCACGAAATGAGTGGAATTTGCAAGCTGGTGTGTAATTTGGTGTGTAATCACACATTTGCGTGTATTAAGAAATAATTAGATGTTAATTTCTGAAATCCATTTATTTCACAAAATACTAACGTTCTATGAGAAGTGTGCAAGCCTGCGTGGTAATTGTTGATATTTCGGGGATTCACTGAAATCCAAACTATGACACATACATACAGGGCAGCTACTGTTAATCTATGAGCATGTGTGGGAGGCGAATGTCTACTCGGGGATTCACCGAACAGGACAGCAGCTACTCATTACAGTCCAACATGTTACTGCTCGGGTCTTTGGCTGCGGTCTTATGTGCGGTTCTGTCTCGGGTTGTGTATTATATGAAAATGTTACCAGTCATAACGTTTTTGTTAAATGTAGTACAAGTCAATTATGTAGAATTATATTTGGGCTGAATATTTTGTTACTGATAAATGGCTTACGAAAAAGTAAAAACAGGTATGTGATAAGAGAACTTTAAACAAGTGGTGGTAATCTATGCTTGATGTTGCAGGGCCTAGTAATATAACAAAACAAACTAACATTTAGCAAAAGTTTAGTAAAACAGTTGAAATAGCCTATGACACTGTTCATACAGGAAAACGAGAACATGTTAAAAGAAAGAAAAACAATTTGTCGATTCTATGCTGCATGGGTTTTAGATCCATTACTTAAGGATTGGTTAGTACAGAAAACCCCTCAACATGCAAAGGAAGGCAAATTGCATGATATTGCATACTGTAAAGTCTGTGACACAAATATTATTGCATATAAATTTGACAGTTTCCGTCACACCAAATCAGAAAAACGCAATCAAAACATGAGAAACATTGATAAGACACAAAATCTTACACATGATAATTTCAGAAACACAGGAGAAAGTTAGGAGGGCAGAATTGAAATTGGCAGGGCTTTTGGCGACTAATGATTTGCCTTTGCTTTTAATGGATACACTAGCACCTTTATGTGCAGACATATTTCCTGATTCAAAAATAATAAAAAAATATATATATCTCATCAAACTAAAGCAACTGATGTCAAAAGAATCACTGGGACATTGTTTTGAAACTTGTCTTTGTGACAGACTTTGAACTCCAGGTAGTTTTTTCTCAAAGAAAATGGATGAAACTACAGATCAAGCATCTACTAAACAGTGCGTTTTCACGGTAATATTTTATGATGAAAATGACAGTACTGTAAAAACTATATTCTTGGACATGTTGGAATCGAATTCTGACACAGCTGATATCTTTATAAATGTCTAACACAATGTTTACTTAAAAAGGGTATTCCATTATTGAACCTGATAGGATTATCTTCTGATACAACCAATGTTATGGTACGAGCAAGTCATTCTGTTTTCTCTCTTCTTAAAAACAATATTCCTGGTATAGTATAAGTGCTCCTGCCATATGATTCACCTTGCAGCATCAAATGCCTGTTTAAAGCTTCCTCGGTCAGTAGAGGCTTTACTTCGAAATTTGGGTTTACATTTCAGCCACAGTTATTCCAGGGAGCAAAAATTCAGAGAACTTCGGAAGTTTTCTCATGTGAAAATACATAAAATTCTGTCTCCAGCAGATACTCAGTTATCTCTTAAAACCTGTGTTGGTTGTGTCCTTGAGCAATTTGCTGCTCTTTAAACACTACTTAAGGGAGGCAACTTTCCAAGATCCATCGAAAATGCACAAAAACAACGCTTATACTATGGATAATCCCTTTACAGAATTATATCTTGAATTCATGTCTTATGTACTAGATCTTCTTACTGACTTTTTAACACACCATTTCAATCTGTAACGCCCATGCTTATGCTAAAAGAAACCCTTTACTTAGGCATTCAAGTGCAAGAGTGTAGAGATGGTGAGAAACGACTAACATATTACTGAGAAACTTGCAAATATTTTTTCAATCCTGAATAATTTCCTATGTGGAATTAGCAAGAGAGATACAAAGCGGTTTGTATTTGTTTTTACTGATCCCCTTTACATCATTACCTCTACAGTTGATCAAGCATTTTCTCAGTCATTTCAAGTAAAATCACTGGCCCCAATTTTTGAAAGGTTTCCTATTCTGAAATCAGTCTGTAAATGCATAAGAAGCAGCTAAAGAATGGCGTGAATATTCGTTGTTGGACCATTCTAATTATGCCTTAGATCTCTTAAAGCTGTTTGAAGAGTACTGGAAAATGGTTTTTATTTGAAAAATGCAGTTGGTATGAGAATTTTCCCTAAAGTAGCCAAAGTAATAAAAATCTTGTTGGTCCTTCCATTCTCAAATGCTAGTACAGAGCGAATTTTCAGTTCCTTACGGGTCCGATTGCAAAACATATAGAAATAAACTCAACACCAAGACCACTGTCACACTTTTTCACATGCAGTATGGCATTAAGGAAGAAGGAGGGAGGGGGTGTAGATTTCGACCCCGATAAAGACATGCTATCAAAAAAGTTGTGGAGCTAGAAGGAAAAACTATACAAAGTGTAAATAAAACTGTAAATAAATTGTAAATTAAACTTAAAGAGCAAAACTCCAACCGACTACAATCATCATGTGCCAGCATGCTGCGTCTACAACTTGGAAAAAAATTGTTACGAACATTATTTGATACATCAGTTAACAACGGTTATTAACAGCTTTCGGTTTTAAACACAAATATTTGTTTATTGTGATTTAAATTATTTAAAGATTTTTATTTTAAATGTTTTGATGATGTGCTATGCCTTTTACGTTTAAATAATTGTTTGAAAATTTTGTGACATTAGCAGAAAGCCATTCTGACTGCGGGGAAGAAAGAAAGAAAAAAGAACTGAACATTTACTAATTTCTGAAATGGTGTTTATTTTGAACTTCAAGGGCGCATAATCGTGGCCTGTGACTGGCAACACTGCCCGTAATTGAGAAGTTTCCTAATGTGAATTGGGGTAGGGAAACAGAAGAACCCTGAGAAAAATTTTCTGCAACGTCTTTTACTTGCACTACACCCGAACAGTCTAAGAAGATTCTAATCAGGGTACCATGTTGTATCTGAATGGTTGAAAGCTCTCTATACAGCCACAGACACAAGTACATCATTAAAAATCGCATAAAGAATAAAAAAAGAATACAGCTAACTTTTATGTGTAAATTAATACTGTTCATGTCAATAAGAAACCTACAAATGCCAGATCGCTCGTCTTTCAACACGGCGATTCGGGTTTGATCCCCACCGGGTGACTCCATGATCATCGCATGTGGGAAACCTTCTGGATGATATCACTGGTCGACGCGCTTTCTAGGGGAACTCCCATCTCCTCCAATCCATCACTTCGGCGCTGCTCCATTGCATGGTCTCTTGTGTCACAAGATCCCCAGAACATGTGACCAACTCGGTGGGTGTCACCCCTGCTTTAAAGTGCATCGCCCATACGACATTACTATTAAAACATTACACACAAGACCGCACCTTTTAATATGTTCTTTCAGAAATAAAAATTAATTCTTGTGTAATTCGATAGTTACGCCCAAAATATCTCATTTTCTATAGTTTGACTCAATTCACACCACTCAGCTCAGCCTGCTACAGAAAGATGCACTACATAACCTGTACAGTTTATAGAATGCACAACACTGCAAAAAGGGTGAATATTTTAATTCTTGGTATTTTATTATTCAAATTGCAAAAAGAAATTATGTAGAACTTCAAAACTAATTTGTTCGATATTTCAACTTTGCCTGAAGGAAAGGGAAAACAGTGATGGTAAGTTCATTCAAAATTGGCAGAGAATTTGAAACATGAATGTGGGCACAAACAACAAAAATAAATGGAATCTGGTCAAATAAAACCAACAACAAATAAATACGGAAATAAAATAAAAAGAAAAACCCAGACACCACGAAGGTGGACAACCCAGGTTTGAGGCCTACTATGGCAGAAGGACAAACAGAACACACTAAGCATACAATAAAATCAGTCTGCAGAATCAGCAATGGTAGGTACATAGTGTGTCAGGGCTGCTTGATGTGAAGGACAGTCAAAGTGTTTCATTATAGGGACAGTACTGTGTTTTGAATAATTCTACCATTAATAAATTTATGCACGCTTATTAAGGCCATGCTCCCATGTTTCTACTGCAATTGCGATAATTATTTTTTAAGCGTAAACAAGAGCATACATAAAATCTGCACGGCTGTTTTGTTGAAAATGGTTTTCGGTACGTTAATTTTTTTCAAGACCATAAATACAATCGTTTCAGTTAATTACGTGAACACCAAAATTTTTTTAAAATTGACTAAACCTTAAAATTTCTTGTCTTGCAAAAATTAGGAATCATTGCAAAAACCACTTTGAATAAAACTGCCACACAGATTTGTGATATATGCTCTCGTTTATGCTTATGAAAATAATTTTCACAAAAACCATAGAAAAATGGTAGCATAGCCTTAAATTGAAGTGTTCAGCAGTGTTCTTTGTTGACAATATAACCACAGGCTGAAAAGTTATAAAAGTTACACACAAACACCAATTTAAAAACTTGTGTTTTTTGAATTAATAACAATCTCAAGTTTGTACAACTTCCAACAAAAAATTTTAATAACTAAAGCAAACTGTTTAATACTCTTGCTTAAACAGGCTTAATGTTTAGTATGTATAGTTTATGTATATTATAAAATGCACTGCATAATGGTTGGTAGAACGATGTGATGAACGTTATCAAAAGACATCTTGAATCATCTTTGGACAAAGGTCCTGACCATTCATTCACATCCTTGACAGTGCATGTATCAAAGCTCATTATTTTTTCATTTCTGTGACCCCTATGACTTGCTACGAAGTGAGCACTTTTGAGAACCATTTTGTCTAGAATAATAATTTTAATATTTTACTTATTGTTACCTCAGATAACTTAGGATTGTGGTAAATTTGATAAATTCTGATTTTACTTTTTGTTTACATTAAAAATTGGTAGGAAACTAAATTATATAAAAAGAAAAAAGTAACCAGGGTTCCAAAAGTGCTCACTTTACCCAGAAACACCTACAGTACAATTTTATTTGTCTTTTTTTACAGTCTTCATAATACAATTCTAACTTAATCAACTTAACCTAACAGTACAACAACACTTACAAAGAAAAAAACACAAATCTGACTGAAAAACTTTGTCAATTATTATAATACAGATAACACACATCATACAAATTTATAATGCAGTGAGATGCAGTATATTCCATTGAAGGTGGAATTTGAACACCAGTTTATAACAAATAGGACGTACAGAACATTCCAAACAGAACACAATGTCTGAATGATGTCACAAAATAATTCATATCACCTACTATAACAAATTTTTATTTTAAGGTTTACTTCTAAAAAATTAATGAACAAAAAATTAAAGACATCACGACTAAAAACTGGGTACTATTAGGTTAATGAATTCAACAAGGAACAAGGTAAAACTTCTATTTTCACATGCACTTGTACATCTTACATAGTACAGATATTATCTGTATTGTGATGAACACACGTGTAATTTTTTTAACTAATATTAATTTTGTATACAGGCATTCTTCCATTCTTAAGGGTACTGATGCATAGAAAACAAATTGTTACACCTACACATGTTTATTAGAGCGGCCACTGTGCTTACCTGCACAAAGTTGTGTGTCCTGACAATGACATTGGTAGTAGCTGCATTTATGAGGCATTTGTGATGACTTAACAAGTTCATGCACAATTTCAGAATGTGAGCTCGTGAATGTGTGTTCTTTGCGATGTAATACGAGGAAGAGAATGAAAGTATGTATAAGCTAACTCTCTGACATGAAGTACTTATATTACTTTTTCGACAAATCAGTTAATTGCCTAGAGTAAAACCACATTTTGCAACAGAAAAATTTTGAAACGAAACAGTATTTCACTCTATACTGCTTAGCTAAATTAGAAATACAAATACAGTACTTCAAGTCATAACGCAAAGCTTTTATTTTCATTCAGTTCCTCACTTATTACGACATAAAACACATGTTCATGAGCCGGTATTCTGAAAGTATGCATTGACTTCAAAATTCATCACTAACCTCATGAATGCAATTGTATGCAGGTAACTCCAGTGGTCACTATGATAACTGTAACGTAATGGGAAAAAAATAGCCAACAACATTTTCGATAAAACTAAAATTTAAAATAGTGGAGGCGTGCGGCGATTTCATGGGAACATGTGTTGGTGTGAGTAAAGACCTTTCCATTCCCGTCCAAGTACGTAATATTACTGTCTAAATTAGTGATAATGTTGCAAAAAATTTTTAAATGCTGCACAATTATCTTAAAACTACAGTAATATTTTCGTTCCAACTCAACATGGGGCAGGAATGACGGTTATGACATTTCAGTTTACAATGGGCATGACTGATTGATTGAGCCATCCAACATCTAAGAAATTTTTAGAATCTGTCCAATTTTCAAAAACTGGATGAAAATGAAAGCAATCAAAATTAAAAAAATATGGCCACAATAGTGACGTCACTAACATCCAACTTTATTTGAAATGTTTGGAACAAAGATTTTATAGTGTTACAGGGGCTTTAGAATTTAAAAAGTATTTTGGACACCTTGAAACTTTAACAAATAAAAGTCCCAACAAATTACAGTACCAAATACTTGAGAATGTTTTATATTAAAGACAAAAGAAGGATACCATTCTTAATTATTTTGGTTGCTGACCACAAGGATTAATATTATGTTTTCTTGAAAAATGAAACGAAACTTACAATCAAATTAGAAAATATGTATTAATAGACGGAGAGCATTAATACTTAACTCAGCAAAGCATTCAATGAAAATTTAAATAGCCTACACATTACATTTTAAACAACAGACCACACATGATAGTTGACACACAGCTAATTTTTAGCACAAGTAATAGAATATACAAACCAGTAACAGACCCAACATATTTCTTGTGTGTATATATAATGGGTATATCACCTATGAAGAGTAAGATGTATTTACACTCCTTAATCGCCAATTGAAAAAATGTGATCATACTTTGGTTTTTTCTGGTCAAATGTTATATTCTCGACATTCTTGTTGCTAGGTACTTTAGTTAAGCCACCCTATGATTGCAGCAATAAAATGAAATCTTCTAGAAGATTTAACTTGCAAAGACCAACAAAATAGCATTCACCACTAATCAAGGTGTCACATGATATGGCAGACAACACGTTTTCTTTCAGCAGATGCTATCTGAACAAAGCAGAAAAAAGAATGTCAATACACGCAAAAAGCCAGTGTAAATGCACCCGACGTTTTAGAGGCGATACACCCAGTTTATATGTATATCTATAAATCAAAAACTATGTAAATTTCGACTGCTTTAAAAGTAAACAATAAATTGGATGGTGTTAGCATAAACAGACCAGGTGCTAATTTTAGTTATCAATTAAGTATTCATGACTGAGCTTATAGGATCAAAATACTTTTAGTAAGACTGTTTCTGAGAGAAAAAAATGTATGTTGTACTTAACATTTAATTGGCACTTTGTCTGTTTATGCTTAACACTGTCCAATTGTGCTTAGTTGTTTGTAACGCACATATTCTATTTATATGTGGTTTTAAATTATGACATCATACAATACAAACAATATCTTTGTAATTAAAAAAAAAAAAAAAACAATACACAAGTCACAATTTAAGAGCAACTTACTATAAATTCCACATTGCAGTAACACTTCCTCAACCATGTTTTAGTTAACCATTGTTCCAATTAGATTTGATTCTAGTAAAATGGTTTTTATGCAGCAAATACTAGAATTAATTTGTTTTACTGTAATTTAAATGTGTGAACCTGTGATTACTATTGAATACTATTAAAACCACTTCAACTGCTGCTTGTTCAATAGTGATGTAGTCATCTTTTCACTGACGTTAATTGACAGGCAAGTTGTTTCCATGCAGTACACTTACACTGCCTTGATGGAAAAACTGTACTATTTCTGATAAAAAAATTAATGGCTTTGCTTGTCTGAAAAATTAAAGCAGTAAAGATCAGATTTTAATACTGTAACATCAATGTCAGGGTAATAATGTATCTTATACAGCAGAACCTCTAACGAGAGTCCACAGTTCCAGAGAATTGAGCCATTACATCACTGGAGTCAGATCCAAGATTCAATTTCAACTCCTTAATTGTTGAAAATTTTTGTCTACTTTATATATTTTAATTAAAACTTGTGTTATCACTGGTTAAAACCAAATAAATTTATAAGAAAAGGTTACTTTTAAACAATAGGCAGACATTTACAAAATAAAACGACAACCTGCAAGTCCATTTAACATTTCCTTATTCCCAAAAATGTTAAAATCATTGGTGACGCAAAGTTTCACCGAGTAGCTTGCATCCACAAAAATACAGTAAAACAATTATATATGCAAGTTATTAAAAATGTGTATGTCCTAGGAAATACAGTAAATAACACCTCAAGAGGTACACATTTATTGCTTGCGAAAACAGCCGAGGTAAATGTAGACAGAATAACTAGTGTATGACGTGCCGCGTGCCTATAGGTGTGCCGAGCTAAAGTGAGCAAAGTTGAAGACCATCTAGTCTAGAATAATCATTAAGAATTATGTATTATTTATTATGACTTCAGTTGCCTACTCTTTAGTTTGATACTATTTATATGCACTGGCTGATACTTCAGTTGCTTTGTTTATATTAAAAATTGACAGGAATCTATAAATTATGTAAAAGGAAGAAAAAACATAGGGTTTCAAAAGTGCTCACTTTACCTTGAACTGCCTACACACAGGTTGTCCTTACTACATCCCTACATGCATCTGGCAGATCTACGAGCATCTAGGTACTGTACACAGGCGGTGGCACACACTGTGGAAACCATTAATGGAGATGGTGCTTTATGGCTCCATCACAAAGCGCTACTAAATGTGTACCAATTTCATTGCCAACAAGACCTCCCAAATCATAGACTAGTTTCACACTATCATGCAACCTTCTTTGCTTAATTTTATCTCTATGCCCTCTTCGTTATTTTATCAATATAGATTCACAAATGTAATTTAAACATCTTTTATTGATTTTAACATAGTTTCACGCAACAGTGATTTATTTTAATAAATTCTTTTCGCAATTTTACTCACATAATTTTATTGGGAATTTTCTTGGCTTTATTTAACCAATCTGGGTTCACAAGCATTTCTGTAATCTTTTTATTTTATTACCAGTTTTACTGCAATTATGATTGCATGATTTTATTGCAATTTTCTTGGAGCAAATTTATTTCTGTGAACTCGCAAGCATATTTTTTAATCAGCTTTTGCTATTGTGATGTACAACCAGGTGTTATGGTTGTGCATCACATATGTTGTGCGGTGCGCGCATCGCTCGCCCTGGTCTAGAGGAGAGGGGAAGGTGCGCTCGCGCATGCGTGTAAGGGGTGGCGAGTCAAAGTGTGTGCTGGAGGTAGGAGGAGTATTGATCGGGCACCGGGTGAAAAGGATTGACCGCGAGGACTAGCAGGCGTGCTGGCGTCACGCCGTGGAATGTTACTGTTCGCGTAGTTTGTTACAACTGCTGAAGCGTTAGTACTATGCGCGGCTATATGAAAATATGTATCTGTATGTTCCTGAAAACTTGTAAGGCGAGTGCAGTATTAATGGTTGATAAAAAAGCACCGCGATAGGTAGCATGAAGGCCGGGAGTTTCGCGAACAAAATGGCCAGGACTGGCAGGTCGGGAAATTTAAAAATGAAGACGTCACATTGTGAATGTTAGCGAACTTCGCGGCAACACTGGTGTTTCAGTTAATGTTAATGGCATGTTTTCTTGTTAATTCAGAGTACCTATTACACGAACTAGTACGTTTTTGGAGGTGTACGTGTTTTGAGTAAGAGCCTGCCTATTTTGACGGTAAATGTGTGTGCGCATTGTGCTTCGGCAACTACCTGGTGTAGGAGAAAATTTCGCCTACTTTTCTGGTATCTCCAAAAGCCTGGCTGAGTTCAGGGTTGGACCTAGTTTTGAGGCCGACTATTGCGATAAGCGGAACAGGTTTGGACGGACTGCGAGTTCACCAAGGTCAGCACATAAGGTACTGTTTCAGCGTTTATTTACTTCTCCTCTTGAACAGGGCGGAAAATAAATATTCCAATTCTGAGAAGAATCCAAGAAATTGTCAATTTGTGTTGTACTAGCATCATATTGTAAACGGACTTAGACTTACTGTATAGTACGTTGGATCGTACATAGTACATTAATCTTTCACTTTGGAATCGAGATTGTGTAATACACATTATTGTGGATAGTTAACTGGTCGACAGACAGTGTTTATACATGACTGGTTGAAAATGGACTTAGTGCATGTAAAATACTGGTTGATAATACTTAGTGTAACTTCTACTATAAGCAGAGCTATTAAGGTGAATGAGGTAAACATTAATTCGAGATTGATTTTGATATCATCCCCGTTGGGTGTAATGAGAATCGCTGTAATTTTTGATATCGTAATCCTTGTAATTTTTTTTGTACTTCAATAATCTGATTTGCTTATTCTGAGAATAATAAACATCCGTTGTGTATTTACTTGGGTGTTTGCTCTTTAAATGCACCACACTATCCCTTTGCATTGTTTAATTGCTGTCGTCTCAAGAACATATTTCGTTCAACTTTCATTCCAATTATCTTATCATTCAGACAAATTTTTTTTTTTTGCAAAACTGGAGGGAGAAGAAAGAGAGTGCAACATACGTTGATGTTTCGAGTGATGCTTAACTCGAGAGACGTGCTTGGCGTAACTTACTAGATACGGGCTTTAAGTGTTCCAGCCAAAGTTAAGTTTTTTTGTTAATTCTTCTTAATTTTACAGCTACGGCTAACCAATAAATGGTAACTGCAATATGTGATCATTACAAAGTAATGAACAATTTAAAACAACAACAATCAATTACAACTTATTGCATTTTGAATACCTATTTACTGATAGTTCAAGAGAATGGTGAAATTATATTGCTGGTGTCACATCAAGGTCCTGCTGTAGTTGACTGTCTTAACTTAACACCATATTTTCCATAAAAACCTGTATTTGCCCAACAATGATTCCCATATGCTGTCTCTTAAAAAGGTTTACACCCCGTTTGGTGACTGATTACAGCATATATTACTGAGCAGCAATGTTAAGCAGCAATACTTTTAAATGTATCTGCCAGTAGACAGAAACACTGATGCAAAAAACACAACACATAAATTTTGTTATAATTATTAAATACAAACTGTGTGTTATAAAATGGAATACATATACAAACAAATATGACATGCCATTGCTAATTTGTACCTATTAGAAGATAAATATCACACTTGCTAGAAAAACCAAAATCAAAATGTTATAATCAAATTAATTATTTATTTGTAGCTGGAGAGCATTAATATTTAACTCCGTAAAGTATTTGATGAAAATTTATAATACACAAAACATTTTTTAAAAATATATAGACAATACACAATAGTTGACACAGTTAAGGTACAAAACACACATCCCGTTCAAATCAAGGCCTATGAAATTTGTAACTGGGAGAGAAAAAAATGTTCACATGCCAATTTTCATTGCGTATAACATAATACAATACACATCTATAACATTACAATATGAAAAATCCCCTTAAAAATAATTTTCATGTCCAAATCCAAACACAAGTGTTGACGTGTAAAAAAATTAAAACATTGATTTTGACTTGCTTTAAACTATCTCATGTTAAGAGGGCAATAAACAAAATATAATGCTAATGCATCAGTTTAATATTGTATGTTTCTCTAACCCTAATTGCTAAAATATAAAAACAACCACCTAGAACAATAATTTTTATAAACTTTCTGAAAAAAATATATTTCTTGAATAACATATTTGTTAACAATTGCTGATGCCAAAACCTTTTACATTTAATTGCAGCGGAACAGGTCAGCGTAACCAATGCATTATTCTGGATGTTTCCTAATAAAGTAGGGTAATAGTATTATTTATTTAGGGTGGTTGTTTTTAATTCCATATTTATTTTTTAAAATGTAAATATTTAAAATGGTGTTTTTAGCATACATATTTATCTACCATAAACACTTAAACAGCATCTAAATGATTGAAAAATAGGCTCTATAGCCATTAGTCACCTTGGCTTTCGAGGATCAGCCACAAAGATATAGTAGAGCCTTACTGCCTTGCGCTGCAGCAGACATCTTCAGAGTTGAAATAAATGCAAACTCTACCACATTACTGAGGCTATTCCTAGAATGCCACAATAGCAAAAACTGTAATACACTTCAATAAATATTTTGACAGTCATCTTCAACCCACGAATCACTTTTCACAAAATGACAATTTTTAAAAAGCATATTTCACATTACACTAAACGTTAACTTACAAAACATTTTATTTTATATACTGTATAATTTATTGGCTCACAAAATGTATACATGCCAATGTCTATGAGAAAAAACTGTCAACAGATAACAGTGATATGTAAGTTTGCACTTTGCAACAATATCACTAGACAACAACGGGCCATTAAGAAGCCTATGCACCAGATGTAATTTTCCGTGTATGATGCGCGGAGACAGTTAAGTGATAAGGTTCAGTTTCCACACCCAACGGTAACAGCATTGCTACTATTCGCGGCACGTCAAACTGACGTGCAGTGTTTTCATACTACTCATTTTCCTATGGGACTTAAAGTAGCAACCCTACTATTTTATTTGTGAAAAGTTACGCATGCTTCCAATGTTATGTTTTACGAATCCAGGTGGTATTTTTCCAGTTAAAGTTGTTTAAAAAAAGTCATTTTAGCCATTTTGAGGGGCCCCAAAAACATGTTTCTAATAAGCAAGTTGCATTTTTAAAATGATAGAAGCCTAGTTTTATCAGTGTGTTCTTTTCGTAGATAAACATATCATTAATAAGTTTAGCTAATTCGCATAAAAATAAATAGGCGCGGCAAACTGCAACACCATGCATGTGTTAGGTGCATAAGCCTCTTAAATATTAAGAGGTTGAAGACTACTTACTGTAAACCACTACCAAGAAATAAACGTCCATTAATATTGTGGCATAAGCTTGCATTAATTGACAGTTTAATGACTACCAAAGTTACAGTATTTCCTACATGTGTATACAATTGACAAACTTTGGAAATGGCAAACTAATTAAAATTTATGAAATGGTCCCTAAATTAACCCATTCCATATTCTTACAAACTTATGTCATTCAGACAACAGCCGATGTACAGCAACACACAGCAGCAAACAACGTTGATATACACTCCTCCACCACTTATCCGGCACGCATCTGCCGGCCATTTTTTAATTTTTTAAAAATTTATTTATATTTTCCTTGTTAGCAGTCAAGGTTATTAGAGACGTATATATGAACACGTGTATAAATTTTTCTATCGGAATTGCTTATTAAAGCAATCATGCCTTGTCTGGGACTCAAACCCAGAACCCATCATCCAGAGAACCAGCATGCAACCCACTGTGCCATGGAGGTCGGTGTGATGCAGGCAGGCGGGTGGCTGAGCAGTAGAGCACCGGTGTGCTGTGACTATCCTTCTATAAAAGATAAGGGCCATGCAGTTACATCCTACCCTAGATGAGTAGGTAAATCCCCGCTCACTATACTCTATCCATTCCAAGATTGCAGCTTGTGTCACTCCGCCTGTTCCCACGCTTGAACGACATTGGCTGTGCAACAAACAGCCGCACCACCTCCACATGTCTCGCGAGCTGTCAACTGGGGACAAGTGGAGAAATGGAATCGCGCCTCGCTGTGGAGGAAATGGAATCATGATGGACGTGGCGTCGCCGCATAAGTCGTAGTTTATCCATTCCATGCACATATAGTATTTAATGCGCACAGAGTGATATTATATTACAGAGGATTAAAAAACGTAACTAAACGATAAAATTACCTATCCCGAACTAAAACACAGAAATTTAGCGTAGGACCTATTTCCTGTCGCAACGACACTGTTAACTAACCAGCCAACCAATGGCCGAGAGCTCAGCTGTGACAGTGTTTATTTCTGCTGCAACCTTAGAATGGATACAGTATAAAACCTGCATATCTCTCGCGTAATGAAGTAGCCTGTCGGAAAGTCAGATATCGGGCGATGAAGTAACTGCGCAGCTTGCTTACACACCCATGTAAATTTGAGTGGTTTTTGTGTTTTGTTGCACGATGGCTACTAAAATGACAAATGTGAGTTCCGGTTCTATTGGGAAAGAAAAAAAAATTGTTGTCTATCAAAGATAAAGTTGCCATTAAAAAAACTTGACAGTGGTGCTTCTGTGAAAGTTTAAGTCATGGAAAAACTGTACCTGAGATAAAGAAAGAATATAATCTACGTGATGTGATTTGGGCACTTGCTAGAGCTTGGGACAGCATACCCAACTCAGTTTTGCACAAGGCTTAGCATAACAGGGAGACCACTGATATTCGGTTTTGGAATTCCCTGACTTTTCCCTGTTTTCCAGTTAATATCTGTTAATTTTCCCTGACCTATTATCGGCAAAACTGGTACTTTTTAAGGCCTGCATCGGCCAAATGGCTAATGTGATTGCTTCACAGTAACCGGTCACTCCTGTATTTTGCTTGTGAAAATAGTGCTGGGACTTTAGTGAGATTTCTCAAGGATATATCTTATCTTAATCCTGGTTAATCCCAATCTTAATTCTGGTTATTCCCAACTTCCTTCACCATCATCAATGCTCAAGATCCAAAATGTTACATGCTGCCCTAATTTCTTGGCTGAATTGGTATCTTTGATTCCATAATTTTACATCAACACAGCACATTTGAAATAAATAGCTTTAATGGAACAAAATTAAAAGGATTGGATACATGCATTTGAATCACAGACTACATACTACGCGACTCACTATGTTGAATAAAATAAGAAAAACAATTTTATATTAAAAAATTTAAATCAGGTTTCCCAGCAGTGAATGTAATCAGAAGCGCTTACAAATTGATTTACTGTTAAAACAACAACATTTGACGGATATGTTGATGAAATTGCCAGCCTCCACAAGTACGCACACTGAAGCAAGTGATGCAACACCCAGCACAAGCAGTATGGCAACACCGAGCATAAGTGACTTGACATCTCACGGCACGAGCGACTTGTACGACATAAGCCGGTAAATAAACAAGAGGTATTTGCAAACTTTAGTAAACTCGGAATGCTGACTTTGTTTGCATGTTACGTACATACCTATTGCTGTGTAAATATTTCATAAGTAACTTATAAATCATACATTATTACTAGGGGTGAACAGTTAATGGAAATAAATTAACATTGTAATTAATAAAAATATATGTATGTGTAAAACCTACAGACAAGTAGCAATTAATTGACGTAAACAAGAAAACTTATGTTGCTACGCGCAGCCAGTCACAACTGGTCCATGAGTCAGTGAGCGCCGAGCGACCACCCAGGACGAGACAGTTGCACGGGGGGAAAGGGGGGAGCGAGAGCAGCTGATGGCCGTGCAGGTAAGTCGTACGTACCGCCCGTGTCTTATTAGTACGTAGTAGGTAGTATTTACATTGATGTTTTTATATGTGTTCAAACTATTTTTCACTGTATTTTAATAATAATGAATAGCACCTGAACTGAAAGTATAGTACTACACTATTTTTGTACAATTACTATATTTATCAAAATTATTATATCTTGTTTATTTTTTCCTTCAGTTATCCGGCAAATTCAAATATTGGCACACATCGCCCCACGAACATGCCGGATAAGCGGTGGAGGAAAGTACCTGAAACACACAGCAGCAAACAACCATCTTCGTACAGTAGCAATTGCATTATGCTATGCAATAACTTTTTACACTTCTACAGTAAAAAATCTTCATACAGTAGCAATCACATTATTTACTAACATTTTATTACACTTCTACACTACTAGCATCAATTTCAATTCATCCTTACAACCTCTCTCAACAAACACTTTTTTTTAAACCCATAATTACACTAATTTAATTCAATGTTCTACATTGTACTAACTTCTAAATGGGTTAAATTTCAAATAAATTTCAGGTTGACTAAATGCATTTTCATTTATTGCTATTGTGATACTAACAACCAATTCATCTCTCATGGTTTCAGTCATGTTATCAATTATCAGGGTGATGTTTCTTTTCTGCTAGAGCTTTTAGTTTCAATAACCTAAACCCAGCTCTGATATTCCTTGCTCAGCATAATTATATAAATATCTCAATGGACCCCTTGCATTAAATTTTAAATACGTTGAAATGTATGCCATATTGTGAACAACGAAGAAATATGAAGATATCAGAAAGAATTTTTCTTCTAAACACTATAGTTTAGAAATGGGAAGTGAGCAAAGTTCGGAGAAGCAGCAGGCGATCGAAAAAATATTTTGATTGGTCCACGTCACAAGCCATAATGGCCAGTACTGGTCATATAAAGCCTTAAGCTAGCATGGCACTCAGTGAATAAAGTGTAGCGTATAGGTTACGGTACCTGGCTATTATTTTTAAGGATCTGGGTTCAAAACCCACGTACATCATGTATTTTTAAAATAATACTATTAGATAGTTTTACAAGCGTCTGATACAAAAATGTTTTATTAATTTTTTTAAACCATCTATTTTCCATTTACACAACCATATTAATACGTCTGAAATTGCATATTTGCACGGAACAAACAGCGATCTAAATTTAATTCAAATCGCGAAAGTAATTTTTTTATGTGATCTAGTAGAGTAGTGTACCTACATTAAAATAATAGGTCATATATGGTTAAGCTTGCATTCAAGCTAAATGTGTATTTTGTGAGTGTTCAATCACTCGTTACTTCACACATTACGTAACTAACACTTCATTAGTGGTAAATAGTACTGCAGTAGACTTATGCCACACTGTTATACAACATAAATACATTTTTTTTGCGGTACGCTAAACCAAAACCCCACAATAGCCCAGAAGTATTCTTTACTATATAAATTTATGTATTGCAAATGAACCTAACATCCGTAATGAAATATAAAATACTATTGATTATACAAGATATTGAATTTGGATAAAGAATCGACGGTTCCATGCAAAATCTGAGAAAAAATACTATACTATCCCGAAAGATTATTGAACTCACTTAAGTTTCCTAATATCAGCCCAGAGAGCAACCGTTGCACCATCGTGGCAGACACTTGACGTGGTTCTGTTGTAAATATATGGGTATTAAATAATTAAATATAGTAATGGTTTGCGCCAGTAAACCGGTTTATTTAATTATTATTGCATATTACAGTGCTCTGATATTGCTCTGATATTGTGCGATATAACAGTGGACGTAACACTAAACTTTTATAAAATTTCGGACTCGAATACCTTTGAAATAAAACATTTGTTACATTTTATGATTGACTACATACATATAACCAATCAAACCACCGTAACAGACTTAAAAATCATATTTTATTGACCAAGCGTAGTATGGCATTCCGCCGGAGTACGACAGCAGTCAGCGAGCTTGCCAAGGCTCCGTGTATACTATGGCTTGTGACTTCACTGCAAGTTTCCGCTGGCGTTTTAAAAGCGCGAACTTTAAGTAGCTGTAGTTACCTCAAATTGACTTCAAATTTAAAAATTTCAACACACATCAATTTCTTTTTATATGCACGTAGTGTGGATGTTCTCATTTAAATCCACTTGAGGGGTCCATTCTATCATAATGGTATTTCAGGTTATTGGTGCTTGGAAACAGAAAAATTGTTAACCTGCACATGTTGCCTGGTAGAATAGCCACTATGCAGCTTCAAGCTCTATCTCCTGAAAACCAAATTGGTAGTTGCAATAGCATTCTAATGAATTTGTCAGGATGTAAGAAGTTTATGCACACTTTCAAAACACTTGCTACAGTACACATTTTAAAGGCAACTCATATAACGAGCAACAAAAAATAAATAATAGCTTTATTTAATGTCTTCAGGTACTTACATTACTGATTTGATGTCTAAGTATTTGCGTTAAGTGAAATGATGTTCTGTAACAAGTGTTTCCGTTTCTGTGATGAATTTGTTAAGTTATTTTACTGTATCACAACTTTGAAAATAAAATACATAACAAGCACCAATCACATTTAACGTTAACCACGACATGGGTTTAAAAACAACTGGTACACTACAACAAGAAAAGGTATATCGCAGAACAATCATTGCACAAATGGCCAACATGAAATTCTTAAAATAAAACAGTCTTGCCCCATCTTGGCTCCTCCAATTGGTGTGTTGCTTCACATTGCCATATAAGTCAAGGGCTGCACAACCCTTGCTCTTGAGGCAGACGTGGCTGTGTCCGACTGCAAAGAACACTCACACAAAAATGTTAGCAAACCTGTCCAGTCAAGCCTGTACACAAGACTCTATACTGCACATAAGATAAATAAAACATAACATTTATTACATTTAACAAAACACACCATCAATACAGGTTACAACATTCTAACATGACCTAACAAGCTAATTCTATTGAAATAAATAGTGGTTGGTTGCTGATCCAATTAAAAAAAAAATTGACAATGAATTTCCAAAATCATTTTTATATCTGCAACTATTCAGCATACAAGTAGTCAAATACAGCCACTGCAGTGCAGCTGAATGGGAACTTTCGAATGTTTACTAGCAACCAAAATAATTAAGAATTGATAATTAATGAAATAACCCAACAGTTACATACATAATGCACTTAACACAAGCTGCTGCCTTTTGAGTCACCACAACAAAAGTAAAGCTGTGGTTTCCAAACGCAGAAATTACAACCATTAAATTTCATTAGTAGGTATCCCACATAAAAACAAGGACTGTTTAAATTTTAAAATTAAATAAATTAAAATGAAGCAGATTATTAATTCTTCACATGCTAGCGAAATGCAGCAATATCTTATTAGTAAATGAAATAATTCATAAGTTAGTCAGCATTTGAATTACAGTAATTATTAATTAATTGAATATTTTACACACACTGAACACACTAAGGATTTTCTATGTAAAAAAAAATCCTAAATGTCCCGAAAAACCTTTACTGCTATTAACAGTATATAATATCACATTAAAGGCAGTCAACTGTTAACAAAACCAATTCAAAGTCTGCATTTTATTTCAACAACAACGTATAAATTAGGTGATTTACATTAATGTTAAGAGTTAAACATCACAATTCCAGCCAATGTGCGAAAATTAATTACTGAATACTGTATTACACTCAAATGTTATGTTGTTTTTGTTTGATCACAAACAATAAGTAAACTAAAAATTTATGAAAAGATTTTTTAATGGCTGTAAACTAAGATTGGAAAACAATGGAATTGTTCAACTTTCTATTTTGAATGTTTACAACATGCTGCAATATCTGAATGTTGAGTAAATTTCATGTATTCAAGGGTGTACAACTTTATAGATCTACAAGTCATAACTACCACTGTCAAGAAATAAAAATTGTTCACCAGTTCACACTAAACATTTAAATTATAAAACTTGCACACTTATGAAAAACTCACTACATATTAACAATTATGTGAGAAATATCATGCAAAAGTAATAAAACACTAGTTACAAGAATACACTTAAGCACACTCTACTCTTTTTTAACCCCAGATGCAAAAAAGGGGTTTATAAGTTTGACGTGTGTGTAAGTGTATCTCTCTGTGGCATCGCAGCTCCTAAACGAATAGGACTAATTTGATGCAGTTGTTTTGGTTTGAAAGCTGACATGATCGAGGAAATCTGTTCAGCCGTTTAAACATAAAAGAATTACTATTATCATATAACCTAAAAAAAGTTTTTTGTTTGTAATCAATGCGTACCAATAACTTATTTACAAACAAAATATTAGAGAAAACAAAAGAAGTACAAATAATAAATAAGTTTATATTGAAACTAAAAACTTTAATAATATTTGGTGTATGCAAGTAATTTAAAAAGAATGCAATAAAAGTAAAATTAAAATTTTTAAGTAACCTCAAACACAAAAAAAACTCTTAAAAAGTAAAAAAATTTAATTTATCTCATGACCTTTTAACTTTATTAAAAGTACCTATTAATACTTTGACGATGAGCGTCGACACATCGGGGGACTGCTAATTAAATGAAATAAAAAATACCAATAAAAATAATATTGATAACGATAAAAGTATGGATTATACAACTTACTCTATGTAAGCAACGTTGGCATGTAACAAAACAACAAAGCCAATAGTTTAGTTTTCAGTCTTGATTAATTTACTCTGAAAAATTCACAAAATAGACACAACCGTCAACGACATCAGCCCTGACGTGTCTGCTTGTTCGGGTCATCACATTCTGTGAAGCCCCCGCCCCTCTTGCCATATACCCCACATCGCACGCGGCTATCAAGCTAACGCCTCATATAATTGGTACAAAGTCGAAACACTGCATGAACTTAATTTTTTACATCAATCTTACAGGGTATACTAAGTTCATTCGTACAATTTGAAACTAGAAGATATTTGATATTTTTTCTACATATGTATAACTAATTACACTTCTTCACATAGCGGTCCCCCAACTTGATGATGCTCATCGTCAAAATATTAATAGGTACTTTTAATAAAGTTAAAAAGTCAAGAGAGAAATTTTATTTTTTTACTTTTTAGATTTTTTCATGTCGGAGGCTACTTAAAATTTTTAATTTTACTTTTACTTCCATCTTCCTACTAAATTTCACCAAGCACTATGATATACGTCATTCAGAAAAGAGTAAGCAATACAGATTTAACCTTTGAAAAAATCACTAGTTGTTACTATATGTAAGTCAACATTAACAAGAGTTACATTATTGCTTGTATGGTTGGTAGCAAATCATTGTATGTAGTTTCAAGGTTTTTTCCTATTTTAATTAGTGGAAGAACATCAAATGCAATCAACCTCTCTGAATTAAGGACACCGCTTACCTTAGCGTTAGAGGCTCTGGAATGATGGAACAGTAAGGTCGACCTTGAAGCGCGCATCACCTCAACGAGCCAAGCGCTGAACTAGCGTGCAAGGTTCCCGCCGAACCATTTTTACTATGGGACTTTCAGCAACAACACTGTCATTTTATTGTATGCTATGAAAGATAAAGGTTCGCTCTAGAGGCCTATTTTATTCAAAGCCTCCCGAAAATTAATACTTCTATATAAAAACTGTAGTGAAAAGTCCCAATTCAGTAATTTTCGTACTCTAAAAAGTCTTGTTATGTTACAAACGAAATTAGTGTGAGTGCTCCCTGTGTTTTCCTGGTAATAGTAATGGTGATAGGAGTTCTGGAATTAAGAGTTTATTTTCCTTGGAATATTAGTGAAGCCCCGGTCCCTGGCTCTGGAGCTCCCCATTCAACTTCAGACCTATCACTCCACTGGCCATGGAGGGGTAGGCCTGGGGGAGGAGGGGAGTGTATAGTTCCGGCGGCCGGCGGTAGGGGCGCGCTGGTTGGTGACTCGATACGGGAGGGGCACCGGGAGTTAAGTGCTCACTCTTGGATCGGGCTGGAAAGTATCAACACCACTGTTGGGTGCGGACGTCAGTTTAACATTACTAGTAGGCCGGTGGCCCGAGTTAATGATTTCTTCAGCTAAGTGAGGATTGCTGACGATGTTCCTTAATCGCCAAGTGCGAGAGGCACTGCATTGGGTATGTGTATTTATCGCTGGAGCGGCGGTGTTTGGACATGGTGAGTTTGATTTTAACTTCGCCGATTGATGATGTCTTGCGAAGGTGTGTCGTCGCGAGTACGAAAATCGCTGTATTCCTGGTTTTGACTCTTAGGATTTCAGGAGGGCAGTGCCTTTAAGGTTTCTAGCCTTTTTTCCTTCTGGGAAAAGGAAGAAAGCTTACATGAATAGTAGTGGAAGGATATGGCTTTCACTATTCTCTATCAAATGGGGTATGGAAAACGTAATCGCGTTGTGAAGCTTACTGGTTTGACTGGACGTGTGGAGCACGAGAGAAAGAGTGTGCAGTTTGTGTTGTTCAGGTTATAAAACTGTTTAGAGAGAAAGAGAGAGAGAAAGAAAAAGAGAAAGAGAGAGAGAGATAGAAAGAAAGAGAAAGAAAGAGAGAAAGAGAGAAAGAGAGAGAGAAAGAGAGAGAGAAAGAGAGAGAGAAAGAGAGAGAAAGAGAGAGAAAGAGAGAGGGGAAAGAGAGAGGGGAAAGAGAGAGAGGAAAGAGAGAGGGGAAAGAGGGGAAAGAGAGAGGGAAAAGAGAGAGGGAAAAGAGAGAGGGGAAAGAGAGAGGGGAAAGAGAGAGGGGAAAGAGAGAGGGGAAAGAGAGAGGGGAAAGAGAGAGGGAAAGAGAGAGAGAGAGAAAGAGAGAGAAAGAGAGAGAGAGAGAGAGAAAGAGAGAGAAAGAGAGAGAAAGAGAGAGAAAGAGAGAGAAAGAGAGAGAGAGAAAGAGAGAGAGAGAGAGAAAGAGAGAAAGAGAGAGAGAGAAAGAGAGAGAGAGAGAGTAGAGAGAAAAATTTCAAATGTCAAATTTGGACGTACTTCGAAGCCTTGTGGCACGTGATTTTCTGAGATTGTAAAGAGATTGTAAATTGTGTGGAGTATTGAATAATAATAATCTTCAAGTTATTAACTGTTTCCTATCTTTGCTCAAGAATGTTATGAAGGTAACCAGCATCGCTAACAGCTATAAGCATAGATTAGTTGATATGCATTTTTACGAGTCTTGCCCTGTCCGCGTATGTGTTGAGGTAAACATAAAGGCTTGCATTAAGTTGGGAGCTTGGATAATTTGGTAAATTATGTGTACAAGTGTGTGGCAAATAAATAGGCCGGTGTAAGGGTCCTTAAATGCTTTTCGTAGACTAACAGCGTGACATCATGTGGAATGGTTCCCGAATAAAATCAGGATTGTTAAAGGTCTGAACACCTCTTCCGATCGTAGTAGGCACCGCCCTTAAATATATTTTATAATATATATTTATGATCTTATTGACATACCTAATGAATATAAAATTTGATTTAATTAGTGCCAGCACAAAGTGACCCAAACGAGCCACTGGACGTTAATTGTCATTGGTACATGTAGCTAGCGCTTCGCACTACAGAAGAAGTTACAATTTCACTTACAGGTACCATCAGAGTTAGATTTTTGCCACTTCGCTTGGAAGTGAGTAGAGCCATTGTGTTTGTTCGTTGTTCAGTGTATGGGTTTCGGATAAACACATTAAAAACTATTAGAAATGACTGTTTATTAATATCATTGCAAATGACGTGAAGTCATTGGTACCTAATCTGTAATTAGTTAAGTTTTACAATCGCCAGCCCGAGTATCTGGAATTACAAACAGGTTTTTTTTTCTGTTTCACACATAGAAAATATGTTATTGTTTGTTAGGTGTGACGTCATCGTTCATGGCACCATACGTGAACGGAACTTGAATTGTGTGTGTCATGTCGTGTGTTTTTAGTGGCGGTTTTGAGTTACAAATTCAAATACACATATTGTATTATGCAAGCATTTACAAGATTCATAATGGCAATAGTGTGTGTTGTATCAATTAGAGTCGATGCACAGAAACCCGTGTTATAAGACGTTAACTCGCAGGTATTTATAACTAAGATTACTAATAAGTATAGCATATATTCAGCACCCGTGCATTTAAAGAGTAGTTATTTTACATAACATTTATCAGAGCAGTTTAATGTACGTAGTTGCAAACATTGTACAAGCTTATGTAACTATTAAAACACGTGGCAATGTTTATGTTTACATGCACCGGAAATATATAAACTAACAGAAAACAGAAAATCAGGGCTTTTTTAAATCTCACTTCATCATGAATCGCCTATATTCCTCAATCTATGGCCTACAGAGTAATTGCTCATAGACTACTGATAATTTTTTTTCCCCCCCCACAAAACCTCTACCATACACTACATAACACTCTTTACTTGTAATTTATATCTCTTTGTTTCACTTAATTATTTTTAAACTTGTACATACTAATATTCAAAAGAGAAAAGTCAATATAGATTATGGTAACGAAAACAGCATATAACATAATGCTGCCCACAAGAGCCTAGAAGTCCATCAGCCAAAAAGAAAGCCTGAACATTACTGTTTTAACATCAATACCTACAAAACCTTCATGATAAACATTTACTCACACTAACAGCTAAAACAGGTAACTGCATCTACAGTATACAACAACCATCAATACAGTATCAACAGAATATATACAGTGCCCATGGTTTATTGCAGGTTTTAACAATTTCATTTTTCGACACCTACATTCTTCCATCAATCAGTGCTCATCATTAAAACAATGTTCTGCCGGTATTTATGTATTACAGTTTATCTTAATTATTAAACATAACTATTTCAGTTCTCAACAAGCTGCAATCCAGCACAAACTGTAGGCCTGATGAATAAAAAAAATTAATTCTGTATTAATTTTACGAAACTACAATAGTAAATTCTTCATTACCCATGTGTGTAGTAGCTACTATGAAAATTAATCCCAGCATACTCATTATTTTTTTTAATTTGCCAAGTAAAATACTTAGCTTAATTTAAAAAGCCCAAATTTTACAAAAGTAAAGCTTAGACTTGTCAGTACAACTCTGATTAAGATACAACCATCTAGAAAAGACCTTGGATTTTATAACAGACAAGACCTTGAATTCACGACACAAAATCTCTTAATTTCACTGTTTTAGAACATGTAATCACGTTTACAAGTTTTATTTAGAGACAAAAATATTGCCAACAGATAGTTAAACAATACACAATTTAGTTTCAGTGAATGCCAACACACATGAAACATAATTACAAATTTATTCATATTAGCTAACTTTTTAATGCAATGAAACCATCTAACCAGTTACCAATGAAACATGAACAAGCACAGTGTCAGGTTCACTACTTAAGACCATGAAAATCACACTACCAATATACTTTTGGTATCAGCTGTCAACATGAAATATATTCAGCTGATAAGAGGTGTTCATAATTAATTATGTTTAAATGTGTTTGCACTTACTGGAACGAAATTTTACGCAAGTTTTTTTTACACAGCTACATAAAGATACCGTGTGAAAATGCAACACACAATTGTTTTGTTGACCAATTGAATAACTCCAACAAAATTTAAACAGATTGAATGAAACTGAAGACCCTACAGTGAATAACACTACGTTGATGACGTAAACCAGCTTATCACTTGCGAAGAGTTCTCAAGAGGCTGACAGTACGTGTATTCTTGTGAAAAAAAAAAACTTGACTGATACGATATGAAGTGTTCTAACAGATAAAGAAATTGATTCATATGTAGCATGGCCAGTGATGGATTTAGAAACATTTTTTTTGGAAAGGGGTGGAGAGGACTTCCATGACTACGGATTGTAAAAAATACCAGCCATCTCAAAAGTGTGGTTGTTTACTGTTACATAACATATATACAAGTAGGACACATTAAATAATGTTCTTGGATCATCATAGAAAAAACTCCAGTTTCCTTGAGGCAACTGGACAAACTTTGGCTACACCATGTTCAACATGATTTGGGGGGCCCCTTCAAAAGACAGCCCCCCTTTTTTTTCTTAAATCCACCACTGAGCATGGCTATCAGTATGGTCATACTATGCCAGGCACCAAACAAGCTAAAGATAGACATTACAATGCTGTACGAACTGGATTCAACCTTGGCCTTGAGATTGTGTACTGAAAAAACTGCACTGTAATGTGGGTGATGAAATAACAACACAGAGCTGATGGGCTGAAGAGACATCTTCACTAAACATGCGACCTTGGTAAATTTTCCAGCCACACCTATCAACAATTACTAGGATTTCAATCTTCCAAGAGTGACAGCATGATGAAAGTGAACATGAATTCTTTTAATATCATGGCTTCTTCTTTGTAAGTGCCTACAATTCAGCCTTCGAAAATTGTGTTGAGTATTGGAATGGTAGGTTACTGATAGTATAAAGACAAAGTAACAAAACAATTACCCACCTATATTCATATAAAAAATGCTAAATTCTGAACTAGTATACTGAAACTCTATATCACAAGTATGTTTAGAACAGAACATGTTCGAAACTAATGCTTTGTTCATTTACAATTATAAACCCTGCAACCTTCAAAACTACTCGCACGGCCTCCTGAAAAGTCATAACATATTAAGTTGTATTTTCTAACCTTCATGCTATTAAATTAATCTAGAGAAAAATATTTCAGCCACTACATTGCAAGTACAAAAAATACTACCTGCAGATTCAGGCTTCTGGTTTGAGGCAAGGGGGATGAGGAGAGGAATCATGTTCCTATTAAATTTCCAATTTTGTGGCATCGGAAGGATACACAGCCTCCATCATAACAATATTAAGGAGGAATATTAACCAAATCAGGCTAAGTCTGTGCAGTAATAGCCCCACTTATCTGATGCTCATCAATCCAAGTATCTTGATAAACCACACAAATGTGCAAGGAAACACAATATCTGTTAAAATATTAAGTTAATCTTTATACTGTAATAATGCTTTGTGCATCACACTTTTCTATTCACAGGACTACTACTACAGTAGGCCAGCACTATAATGCTGGTGCAAAAAGGAAAAGCAAGCAGTCTGCAGAAAATTGCCTACTTCTGTACACTCTGCATACTTACAAACTAATAGTTTGTTAGGCCTCCTCATTTTTGGAAATTTTAAGGCCTTTGCCAGCTGGTGCATTAATAGTAGGCTATCATGTAATGCGAAAATATGCTAATGCAAACATGCCTAGTTCCCAATTAGTTCTGATTAGCAGATTCTACTGCATTTTAAACAATTTCCAAAAATATTTCTCCTCAGTTTCAAAACACTTACAGGAAAATCCTCTGTACAACTAGACTAAAAAAAGTACACTGATGAAACAAGTTAAATTTAAACCACACCAAATCTTTCTCATTTTCAAAATTAATTTGTTCTTTAATAATTCACATGTCTTCTTAAAATATACAGTAATACAGCATACATCAAAAGCATTATTTTTCTTTTCTAGGACATCCTTTTTTGACAGTACAAATAATTAAAGAAATGAACAGATAAACATAAAACTACAAGGAAAAATGTCTGTACAACATTGTTTACACATTTTGTAAATTCGCATCTGTAGTCTGCTCAATGTCTTTCGGCCAGGATATACTTTTGAAATTACATAATTTAAGCTAAAATTTAAAAATCTCTGTGATGGTGCTAAACAACGTAACTGATTTTTATCAACTGGCAATGATGCAACAACATATTTATGATGTAAGTAGATAAATTTTGTAAACTTAGGAACCTGAAGATAATTTTGTTTCATTCATGTAGCACCATTGTTTCCCTATTAACTTGAAGATAACTCCTAAGATAACAGAAAGCATCACAGCTGATGCAACACAAAGACGGTCTATTTCCCTGCCACTTGCAGCTGCTCAGTTGTGAACAGCAATACTCAGTTAGCAGACATGCAAGCCCTCTGGGGATAGTTGTGCTAGGAGCACAAACTAACACCTCTGCCAAACACAACTATTGTGAAAGGTTATAGATACATTTGCTTAATTATGGGGGGAAGGGGGTTAAAAAGAACTAGGTGCAAATTTATACCGTGATAATAAGCAATCTCCGTGCAATTTGAAAGAAATGTTCAGAGACCTGCTAGGAAAACACAAATTCCATATTCTGGCTCGAAGATGGATGTTCCCACTTCGCAACCCAGTTTGGGACAGTTGCATTACCACCGGAACACCTCCAAAACAATATGGTATGTAATTTACTCCAGCTGTATTACTATATATACTTGTAATTTATTGATATATACATAATTGTTTTAGTTTCCTTAAAAAGGTATCCAGCAAACACATAAACCTAACATTTGCCCATAAATAGTCATAAAAATAAAAAATTACAAACACACAACTAACTTACCCAGTAAATAAATCCTAATTCATATTTTTTACTAATCTCGTAAAAACTGTTACATAAAATCTGTGAATTTTACAACGAACTATAACACAGCCAAAATTGAGGTAGGCCCTACTAAAGTGGTTATTTGACCAACCTATGCTCAACAATAATTCACTAAGTTAGGATGTAGGAAATGAAAGTTATTTAAAAATTTAAATAGTGTGACAACTAGAGCATGAATATTGTGACAACTAGAAATTAAAAACAATTTTCTTGATACATACAACCCATGACTGCAGGCAACAAGCATTTTGATGACATTTATACATGAAAAACCTTTTTAAGTAATTAATAGGGCCAGTTTCTTAATGTCTGTTTAAAGTCTCTGTTATTTAATCACATGAATGGTTTAACCATAATGATTAAGTGACTATTAAAATTCATTTGTTTCTCAACATACTTTAATTGTAGTTAGCTAAACATTGGTTACTGTAAATGGGGCAACAATGCTGTGACGTCTCTGCTTGTGATTGGCTGAAGTGAAACTTTAATTTATTTTGTCGTAATGGTTAGCTGTGAAGTTTGCATTATAGACAAAAATAAACTGCTGTATGCTGAAAATTGTATTTATTGACTTCTCTAGCAGAAAAGTATGGGCTTATCACAGAAGCTCAACAGGAGGTACATAATACAATGTTATGTTATGGTTATGTAAATTTTTTATTGATGAACCTATTCCAGTCATTAGTATTATCACACACATTCTTTTGTGGCCAGGTATATTTTGTTAAATTTTACTTTCCAGAAGAACATCACTTCAAGATACGTGTACAAAAGTACTGTTGTAGATGTTATATCTATGTTTTCCAGTGAATTTTATTTTTGCCGTGAACATTTTAGTTACTGCATTACTCCCCTTGCATCCAACCAAGTAATGTCTATGAAAAATTGTGTACTGTTATTACAAACAAATTAAAAACAGAAACTTGACTTTGCGCAAACAATCCTATGTTGATATAAAGGAAGGTGGTGGAGAAGTGCATTGACTGATAACATCTGTTGGAGACTGGGAAAGACCAGTGTGACCAAAGAAAGTGAGGGAGACCGAATACACTTACAATTATTAAACCTTGTTTCTCTGTAAGTGTTGAAAAAAGAGGCCTATGTACTTGGTGCACGAACTGTGTTGTAGAATGCCACGTTTACTCTTTTCCATGTGAAACCGCTAAGCTAATTCTGAATATGATTATCTACAAAAAGAACAGTTGAAGCTACGCTTCTATAGTTTAAAAAATGCAGTACGCTTATTACAAACATGACTTTCAGGCCCCTCAGGTAGGGTTAAGTAATTAGACTTCACGTCTCATCAACAGCGACCTCGTTGGACGGTGACGCACAATTTGAGCCAATGACAAGAGATGGGAGAGGAGTCTGCATGGCATTTGTTTAAGAATCATTCCAGCATTTAAATACAGCAATTTTAAGAAACCTTGGGGAGGAAAAAAAAGGATAGCCGGAGGCGAGGATCGAACCCATGTTTTTCCGAATAAGAGTTCATGTTACTGTTGTGCCACCTCACTTGGTATTCAGGCCCCTCAGAATGGCTAAAAACTGCTGTAACTTCAAAAAATATCACACAGATTCATAAAACAACACTAGAAGCACGCGCTAGATTTGACTATAAATTATCCACACACAAAACTATACTGTCGTTGCCTAAAATCCCATACAAAAGAGACTAGAAAACACTGCATGGTCATTAGGCGCATCCAAAATAGAAATGATGCAGTAATTAAATATGGCAGTCTGCCTCTTTAAACTTGCCTATCTTCGCTCACCAAATGTGAAAAATTACATATGGTACATAGATTAAGTTGTGATCCTTCAATGTTATAGGCAGAAAGACAAGAATAATGTATGCCTTTTAGACAACTCTAGCATTTAACAATTATAAAACTTAATTCATAAACAGAAACCATGTAAGCATGTGAAATGGTTTTTGAATCTTACCTAATTTTCCATGATACTCTGCACAGCACATGGTAATCTAGAGCGCTGCCTACCTGGGAGTTCTTATTTATATGTCAAATTATATTATGTAGGTCTCGAGTCACTTTTCGACATATCTCTTTAGGACAGAACAGTTTTCTGTATTCAAATGAGAAAAATATTGCCACAAATTACAATCAAATCAAGTTAATTTAAATGTGGTTTTAAGTATTTGTAGATAAAATAATGTACTTCATTTATAATTTACAGGGTATTGAAATAACTGCACTAAGCTGAACAAAAAGGTCAGCGGTGGCACATAAATAGCCTTGGATGCCTAGGATTGACAGATGACCAAGCCCCACCAATTTGGGTGCATATAACATCGGTACTGAGTGGCCTCTGGAAACACGTAATAAAAAATGTTTAAGAGGCATGGCTTTTGGGACAGAATGAAGCAAGCCACTAGAAGAGTAGTCACTGTGGCGGTGGACGAGTAGTTTAGTTTACCCTCCATCGCCTTAGTATATTTTATTAATCTGGAAAAATGATAGTGCCTACAAGAGGAAGACAAGATTAGATAACAGCTTCTCACCCAACACTTCAGTCCATACACGAGCAAGAGTAAAATCTTCGTGGACGAATAATAAAACTATTGTCTCGTACACATGATGCACTACGAGTCTGAATACAGTAAAACCCTGTCCAGATATTTGTACATATATTAAATTAAAGAGCTTGTTAACCAGAAAATCTTAAAAAAAGGTTAAACTACACATACCCAAATAGACAAGATGCAAAATTATGTGACTTATAAAGCTGGACATGTAATAAATGGGAAATTTCTAAAAAGGGTTTGAATCAGTGTTGCCAGAGTCACATGCCACGATTACATGATCTCGAAGTTCAAAATACACGCCAATACACACCATCTTTAAATTATAAACTATATTTTTTTATTTGTGTAATCAGAACTGTATTTTATTAGCGTACAAAATGTTTAAACAATGATTTAAATACGAACTTTATACATAAATTGAGTCTCAATAAACAAATTCTTTTTATCTAAAACCAAAGTAAGTTCAGGCTTAAATAAACAGCAATAAACTGATGTATCAAATAAACAGACTTACCAGCTCTGTTGCAGACACAGCTCGCTGGCATATGATGATTTGTAGTCCGTTGGGGTTTTGATCAGTTGAAGATTCATTTACACTTTAATTTACACTTTTATTTTCACGTTTACTTACACTTGGTATAGTTTTTATTTCTAGCCCCACAACTTTCTCGAAAGCATTTCTTTATCAGGGTCAAAAGCTACGCATCCACCTTCTTCGTTAATGCCATACTTCGTGTGAAAAAGTGAGACAATGGTTTCTGTGTTGAGTTTATTTCTATGATAGGTTCTGCAATCCCGTAATGAACTGAAAATTCGCTCTACGATAACATTTGAAAATGGAAGGACGAAAAAAATTTTAATTACGTTGGCTACATTAGAAAAAATTAGCATGCCTGCTGCATTTTTCAAATTAAAAACCCTTTTCCAGTACTCTTTAAGTGGCTTGGAGGGATCTAAGTCATAATCAGAATGGTCCAACAATAAATATTCACGCCATGCTTTCTGCTTCTTGTGCATTCACAAACTGATTCAAAATAGGAACCCTTTGGAACATTCGGGCCAGTGATTTCACTTGAAATGACTGGGAAAAAATCAGATCAACATTAGATATAATGGTGTAAAGGGGATTAGAAAAAACAAACCCGAACCGCTTGTGTATCTCCACATAGAAATTAAGGCAAGACTGAAAAAAAAAAAATCCAAGTCTCTCAGCAATATGTTAAAGAGTCTTTTCTCAATCTCTCTTGAGCTTGAATACATAAGTAAAGGGTTTCAGGGTTTGCAAAATATCTACTGTCATCATACTTGATGTCCTCGATATTGGTTTTCTTTTACATAGTCAACATGCATATAGTTGCTGTAAATATTTTTACGCAACCTTTTAAGAACTGGCTTTAGCATATGAAGCATGGGTGTTTTAGACTGAAATGATGTGTTGAAATCAGTAAGAAGACCTAGTACATGAGACATGAATTCAAGGCATATTTCAGTAAAGGGATTGTCCACAGTTACGAGCATTTCTTCCTGCGTTTTTGATGGATCTTGGAAAGTTATCTCTCTTAAGTAGTGTTTTACAGCAATAAATTACTCAAGAACACAATCAACACAGATTTTAAGAGATAACCAACTAGTAGCTGCATGGGACAGAATTTGTGGATTTTCACGTGAAAAAATGTTCAGTCTCTCCAGGAAAATGACAGAATTGAAGGACGAATTAAAGATATGGCCAAGTGGTTCACTAAATAAATTCAGTGCATTTCTTTAAAATTACATTAGAGATGTCATCATATCCAGAAGATGTTTTGGATTGAAAAAATCTTAGTAGTATTTCAAAAATTTCTTTTGGTGTAGTCTGTTTCGATTCAAAACAATTATTTGACTTAAGAAAAGTCTGCCTAAGTAATGCCATCGGATCATTATGTGTTTTATTACTAGATTGGTCGATTATTGAGTAAAAAATTTCAAGATAATAATGATTGAAGGCATTGGCTACCACCTTGATTCATTTATTAGTTCATTATTTATTTTAATGGAAATAAATGTTTTGGGTAAAGCAGATCTGCCAGAATGAGTTTTTACTATCATCCCAGAGGATTTTACTTTATTTTCTCACTGTGTTGTTAAGTTTTGAAAGTACACTTGTTTAGCTTTTATAATTACCTTATTAAGAAGTTATACGTATTATGTCCAATACAATTCCTTTTTCTTTTTACAAGATATGTATTCTTAAAACCTTGTTAGCCACTTGTTTTATCAGTATTCTTTGAGTTCATCATATTCTTTCGGAATATTAGCCTAACATCCTACAGAATGTAGTATAGAAAATATTAAATTCAGTGTTTAAATTGGAAGGCAAATATATTTTCCTTCCATTCCATCCTCTATTTAAGATCTGCCCTAAAATTGTTTATTGTTTCATTATTGATTATTCTAACTTTTTTTTACATTTAATAGTAGATGTTATTTACAATGACAAAAATATTAAAATAACAGTTTCATATTTGGCAATGCTCCTTATTTAAATACTGTGGAGGCAGTGTTAAGAGAATAATTAAGTGAGAATACATTGCGAATAAATATTTTACAAAATAACTGTTTTAACATAAGAAATTATGTGAAAGTTGAGCTCGCGAAAAGTAGTTACTATGAAAGTTATTTATCGTGGCCTGTGACGGCATAACTTGGTTCAACTTTTTGTCCATAACTCCGAAAAGGTTGGCAAACTATGAGATAGGTGGTACGCAAGTGTGTGTACACGCAAGGAATGGATGTATATTTCACACTGTACATTAAAGGAATGTGACCCATTAAAACTGCATTAAATTGTTATGCTTTGTTTTAGAAACATTATTTCCACAAGGACAGAAGAATTTTTTAGTTAAAATAAAAAACACTACAGCATGAAATTTATTTTTAAGTTAACGATTTCACTTGGAATGACCCAGATATCAAGTAGGCCTATGTAAAAATGAAAAATTGTCGTAAAAACTATGTCATCATCCATGTACGACTAATGATCCATAAATACTGTCAGACAATGGAATAACTTAATAAAAAAAACTCGCAGTCAATTGCTGCAACCCGGAAACACTGTACATAAACAAACTTTACAGTAAATGAAACAATCTGAAAGTTAACGTAGAATACACAGCATGATTTACTGTATACCTGTTGAAATGTTTAAATTTGAATAAAATAAAAAAATTCAGGGAATTTATTCTTGCTCTCCCTGATGTGGAAAGTTTATGTTACTATTGCCATAATAAACCTCAAGTAATGATCAGAAATTTTATTTCATAAACTATTTTAGCAAAGAATCATTCAGATATTTTAAATTTTTTCACCCCCATTACAAATTCTTTTAAATATTTATTATTTGAGAAAAATAAGATATTTCTGTGCGTTAAGGCAGGTTACTTTATGAAAGTTTGAAATTGCTTTCGACAGTGGAAAAAAATCTGTAATTATTGATAAAAATTAATATTAATAGATTCAGAAAAACTTATCCAGTCCAGTGACATGAATATACGTAAGTTTATTCACTACATGAACACACATTATTTACAGCTTCCGCGGGCTATAACGAATACGTAATAGTCATTTTTACAATCAGGTAGCGCCTATGCATTCAAAAAATTTATGAAGTCCGTAAAACAGAGCACCTTCGTTTTAGTCTACGTGGAAATACAAATATTTTTAAGCAATTTACATCAATATATGGTTGCATATTTAAGTCTGCATCGAAAATTGACTGATGCTACACTAAAACCACCACCGCTGTGGCAATATCTACATAACATTCCATTATGTAAGGAAAAAACAGCACAGCACACAATGTAATCTGGTCTTGTCAAGTTACACTACCACCACCATTCTATTCCAACAGTTTCTTTCAATAACAGACGTTGCAAATGTTCTATTTACTTACACAATCCAAAACTAACATACCTTAACATAAACCCCAATACAATAGAGTTAACAACCAAACACTATCAAAAACTATAAATACATTCTACTTATTCACGCTTTTCCTACAAACAGCAATTCCAACCTCATATAGTGCTGGGAAATCAACCAAAGAAAAAATATAGTACTTAACTCACAGTCAACAAAACTATCTTTTTGACAGGAATACTAAGTGTTTGGTTGCCAAAATTGTGATAATTATATCAGAACTCAATACTGACTACTGAGGAGTCTGAAATACATTCAAATTCTGTCTGTGGTCAATCAAGAGTGTTTAAGTTTTTCAGTTTTTCTACACTCTTTGCATTCAGACGTATCAACAAATTTAAATCTTAACTTATATGATTCTTTTCCAAACAGTCTTCAATAGTATATGAAGTGTCACAATTTGCTGTCATATGTTTAATAGTTTCATTCACTAGATACTGAAAAGTGACTAGTATTTTTATAGTCGCAAGAAATATGTTCTCTCTCCTGAAATAAAAAATTACAAGACGAAACACGTATATTTCTGCGTGAAAGAAAAATATAATGAAAACCCCAACATACAAGTCTTAAGTCTAGAATCCATTGCAGAGGAATCAATTGAATAGGTCTATTTATTTTTTAAGGTCTTTCGCAGCCATCTGCTTCAGTCACTTGTTTCAGGGGCATGCAATGAATTTTTTAAAATTAATTTTCTGGGAAATGTCTTTTTTCCAGTGCCAGTTGGGGACACACCTCACGTGCCCCCCCCCCCCTCTGGATCTACGACTGATCTATGGACAAACGGGCTGCTACAATTGAACTTTGGACTTGCATTGAACCAGATTGATCAGAGATACCCCAAGATCCAGAGTGAGCAAGATGGAAGTCTCATTCTCTTCATTTAATATTGTATCATGTAGCCATGGTTATTACCGCTCATTACACTGCCACACACTAGCCTACTGTTTTCAACATACTCCACATACACCATACAGCAATACGTGTATAAACAGCACTCTACATTCAACCTAACACAGGGTAGCCACACAATGCAAAATAGACTGTATTAGTGCTTCTATTTGTCCTGAACCTACCACAGAGTGCTATTTCAGAGAATGCCAAAAATGTCCGGGTGTCAAACCATTAGTAAACAACCTTCAAGTGTTTTTTTTTTTAATGGCATTGAAACTGTCAGATACTGTAAATGGCTGACAACGGACAGATGCTATTTAGAAACTGTTACTGAAGAAGTACCTCACATGGAAAAAGTGCTTGCGATGGGATCGGAGGAACACTCAAAAGACTAGCTGCAAAGCATAGTTTACAGCGGCCGTATCACAATCAAATCATGACTCCAAGGCAACTGTACGAGTGGGCGAAGACTGACATACGTACAATACATTTTGCATTTTCAACAGTCTTGGATCATGAGCAGGAGACTAACGCACTGAAGGCGAGATTTTGTAATGCAAGACAAGTTCCTGGCACACAGAAACTTCACTGCATAATCCCCAAAAGCAAACACAGAATAGTCTGCAAACTTTCCTCGTTTTCTACACAATCTAAAGAAAAGGATACTGCAGCTACCCACACTGAAGATCTGGATTTTGAAGCCATTGTAGGGTTTGTGACATGCATCTAGAATGACAATTGGTGGCTTACATGTGTAATTAATACCAATGAAGAAAAACAAGAAGTCAAGGTTTCTTTGTTTATTTCCTGGCCCCTCGTGGACCTTCATCTTTCACATACCCGAGGCATCCATATATTTTAACAGTAACATCCAAATATATTTTGATAAAAGTAGACCCCACAACAGCAACAGATAAGTTATTCTCAAAGGGAAAAATGTGAAAAAGATGACTCAGTACCCCTAACCAGGCTTATAAATTATGTAATTCTGTATCCTTCATGACATAGCTGCTCAAAGTACGCAGTGAACTTAAGCCCGAGAAAATATATTAAAATTGGACACAGGACCTAGATTTAAATTGTCACTGTATAAGTGGAAAAAACAAAAATTACCCAGCCAAGCTTCGAATTGAAACCTATTAACAGGGTGTCAGGCAAACACAGGTAATAAAATCCCCAGACTTTTCCAGGTCTTCCAGCAGAAAATGCAATGTTTTCGAGAAAAATAAAAACAATACATAATGTACAAATACAGTGGAAAGAAGACCTTTACAATACTAGTGTTGGAGAACATGATACTTAACCGAAGGAAACTGATTCCGCAGTATACCAGGTGCAACCATTCTTCATTTATACAAAGGACATAAAATTAAGCTACAATGGTACAACCAAATCTGTTCCACAATTAACTTTTACTGCAATATCTTTTCAAAAATTGTGATTACAGTAAATATAGTCTTGTTAAACTGTGTTTCTTGGCGGTATGTAATCGAAGGTGTCAAGTTTCTTGTACCTTATTTTGAGATCAGTCACATATCGTAGTGTGCTAAATTGCACACCTGATGAGACTATGAGACGTAGAACTCTCTGAAGTCGAAACGAACATGACATTACAATACGAGACAGGAAGACCAGCGACTTTCCAATCCCCTGTCCGTATTCGGGAATTTCAACTTCGGAAACACCCCCGTTAGAGGTGATAATCGGTCGGAGACCAATAGCTGGTATCTGTCATGTTCAAGAGTGCGTCTTTAGGACGTGTGTGCTCCGCACGATACACCATCCACTACGGTGGGAATATAGCAATTGGAAATCCCAATTCGTATCCTAAACCGTAAGACCCGTCCAAGGATAAGAATAATGTACTCGTGTTTCGATCTTCTTGGATCTCTTCAGGTAAGGGCAGGTTGCAGATTTCTGCAACCACCTTACTACACGGTTTACAGATTTTCGTAAACTTAAAGGTTGGCGTGAAAGGTACAAGAAACATGACACCTTTAAATATAGTCTTGTTTACCTGAATTTAGTTTACTGAACGTTCCATATTATCCTATGCCAAATAACCAAATTTAATGTAACTGGCAAGACAAACTTGTAACCACACGTGAATTTCTATTTTTTGTTACTCCTGGCCAAAATGTGTTTTGTTTTAAACAAGGGACAAATAGACATGTGATAAGTTATTCTTAACATCTCCAATGTTCCAATGGCTTGTTTATGCGAGATAAGCAATACTTTAGTGTATTACAAAATATTGGCTACTGATCTAAAACATATTCTATGTAGTATTGTCATCTTTAACACAAACTGCTTGTCACTATTGATCTAGATTGGTACAAAGTATGCATTAAATAAAAATAATAGTTAAATTATACACTAGCAACGCAAAGAACATTCAGTCAGAAGTCTGTCACATAGTGGCTATCAAAATTCTACGTCAAATAGTATAGAGCTACAAATAATAAATAACTGCTAGTTCAGAGTTGGCCTGTTCACCAACTTTAGTTGCGGAAAATAATGAGATTTTGCTGCAAACTCGAATTCAAATAAATGCCACTAAGCTAAGAGCCAGTGTTTTACATAGCATTATTGGCATTTTTCTCCTCTTCTTAATAAAACCAATACATATTTTTGGCAAAACTTTCAGAAATACCTAGCAGTTGACAAGTAACTATTCAACTTTAGTTACTTCCCGAATCTTCACAAATTTCCCTGACCTTTCCCTGACTTCACCAGGTTTTCCCTGTTTTCCAGGTCACCGGACCACCCTGTACAATAAGACCTCGCTGAAAGTTGTTTGTCTTATTGTGTCATTTGTACTTTGATACCTTAATTCACATGAAACTGGCCACTGTCACTTAAAAATTGGTACCTCCACTCTGTTTTATTGTGTGTTGTCTATTCTGCACAGCACATTTACCTTCGTTCCACCTTCCCTAGTTCCACCACTAATACCTCAATATAAATTACTGTATTCCTCTGGGGAAAAAGCTAATTATCTTTTATTGTAAAAAATATAAATTACATCTAGTTAGTCTGAATTATGAATTGTTCAGTACTCATCCATTAGAGTCCTCTACGACAAATGGCATTTTTAAGGGAGAAAATCCGGGATTCTATACGTTAAGGGAATTTCTTGCTAAAAACTTATGAAAATCAGAAGATTGTTCGATGCTACCGACAAACCTATATACTTGATGAATTTTCTAACCTTCCTTGTTATCTAGAAACGTGTACAAATAAATTTAATATTGATTTTTAAAATAGGCCATGCAAGTAACATGTGATCTGATATCAAAAAACTAAAATTCCTTGATTTGAAAGTCTGTAGCCCCCAATTAAATAGTAGGCTACATATAAAGTCGGCAAATTTTTTGGTAAAATTCAAGAACATTAACGGTGTACTAAGATATAAAGTAACTGTCAGAGAACATTTTATTAAGTTTTTATTATTGAAATAGTGTAGGCCTATTAAAAATATAAGTGCATGATAAAACCAACAAAATTCACACTTCATGTAAGAAATCTTAAAAATAACTTACATTTTATTCCTTAGAATAAGCAAAAATATTAACGTACAATGCTAATTACTTACACCGACTGAGAAAGTATTCAATAAGGAACCACACATGGTGTGGTGTTAATAATGGAAGTTAATTAAATGTTGGTAGAGAAAGTTGTAGGAAGATAATTTGGAGACTCTGTCAAAGTGCAGAGACAGGTAAGAAAAACAGATTCCTTATTGCAAGAGGGACAGGTTACCTCCGATGTGCCACAGGGGAGCGTGCTGGGGTCCTCGTTTATAATAATAGCAAATGACCTGAGTTTCTGGGTAATTGGCAAAATAAGACAGTTTGCAGATGACTGTATTATATGCAGAGGAGGGTGGAGGAACAAGTTGCAGGATGGATAAGATGCACAGCACAGGATACAATTGTGGATGGAAGAGAACAAAATGAAAATAAATGTGACAGAGGCAAAGACTGTGTGGCTTACGAGGAAGGTTAGGAGTACGGACATATACTAAAGGCAAAGATAGGAGATAAAGGCAGCTTCAGAATACAAGTACCTGAGGATACTGTTGCAGGGTGACAGAAAAAGGTGCAAAGATGGGTAGCGAGGTAGGTGGAAAATGGAGAAAGCAAGAGCAAGCTAGTGAGGAAAGGAAACTTCGGCAATCAGTAAGGGCATTGGCCAAAATTTCTTCACATTTAAAGACAATTATTTTTTAAATCATAAATGGGAGCCGATATTGTAAAATCGCTTCGTAACTTTGTTATGACTGATTTAAACTGCATACTCTAATTGTGTCAAGTTAGAACTGTGTGAAATAGTTGATAATTAGTTAACAAAATTTCCTATTAATTGATAAATTAGCTATACTCATCATACAGTTTGTCTCGAAAAATTACACATTGCATAGTAAAACCAATTTGCAAAAAAAGTTATGAAGCAATTTTACTATATTGACTCTCGTATGGATTTTAAAAAGTAATTCTCTCGTAAGACGAAAAACTCGGGCCCAAGCCCTATAAGGAATTGGGGTGGAACTCACTGAAGAAGGAAAGGAGAAGAGTGGAAAGACTTGTCAAGATGTACATGTGAGTGAATCGAGAGTGAGGCTGGGGTAGGTTAGACCACCTATTAACTAAGGCAGAGTATAAAGGAAGAGGGAACAAAATAACAGAATGACAATTCAGACTGTTAGTAGAACAGAGTGGAGTAGGCAGTCTAAGCTCAGAAAATTGCTGAGGGAGTGGCATCAGTAATGGTGAGAGGGGTTTGAAAAATTTAGTAGCTGACTGAGGAAGAGGTTATAGCGTAAGTCGCGTAGTGGTTCCCAACTGTAAGTGAAATTATTACTACAATTTATTATGGTTTTATTTCCCATTGGTCAAAGAAGTAAACCTTTGTAGCACCAAAAACTGTTGACCAATAATTTGATGCAGCAGACAATTAGGATACAACAGCGATAGTCTACTGCTCACAATACTGGTTTTTGCCAAAGGTACACATTTTCACAAGCAACCAAGTAGCAATACAGTTGTCACAAATCTAAGAATAATAGTAAATTAAGTATAAGTATTGACATCAATAACAATTTCACTAAAACATATGCTAATAAAGTGTAGATTAAATCATTCTACTAATGAAAAGTGGACAAGCTCATGAATCAATAAAATTTCAAAAGAACAGGAAAAATATGAAAAGTAATAATTTTGATCTGTGATTTTGAAGTTTGATAAAATATTAGAATGGTATCAGTCAAGTTAAGCTAATGCAATAAGTAACAAAAAAAAAAAAAACCACTAGAAGTAAAGAACTTAGCAACAGCTCCATATAACATTAATTAGACTGTGTCAGCTGTAAACAGCTGTAAAACAAGATATGATGTAGAGACGGATCCAAGGAAAGGGCAGTGGGAGCGATCACCCGCCCTATGAACAAAATTAATGTTAAAAGATCTTAAAAGTTCCATTTGTGAAGGATCATTTCAGAAGGAAATTGTGGTTTATTACTTTGCAGAAAAAAAATGTAGACAACCGCACAAAGTGTCAACTCTATGCAAGTTTCGACAAAATACTGGTCAACTTGAGTTCGACTATTAACAATCTGGTTACGGTTACACAAATTGTGTCGTCCACATAATTGATATGCCATATGCCAGGTTAAATCTAAAAGAAAAAAGCATTTCATAGTACTGTCAATAACATTGTTTAAAAAGCCGAGTTGCGACAAATGTTTTTAAAAAGAAAATTAAACACTTGTGTGATTTAAAATCCTTTTTTATAAAATGGATGAATATTTTAACTCCAGTTGTGTATTGTACTGTCATCATGTTACCATATTGTTGATGTATATTAGGGCTACATTCTATAATGATTAACGACAGTAAAAAGAAAACAAAGAAACAAAACAATGTAAACATTCAAAGCAATATACATATTTCTGAGGTTCAAATGGTAGCATGTTTCAGGACTAGAGCATTTTCACGACTCTGGTAGCATTTGTGTACACAGTTTTCTGCAGTTTACAGTACTTTGCTACTTGAGTACCAAGGTATGTTATATGGTTTGTTTACAAGGAGAGGATGTAGTTCGGTAATATCCGTTTGTATGTAATGAACAGACAGACCTTGATTTGCAATTCAGAGCATAGGCCTAAATGTAAAGTGGCACAATATTTTCAGATTAGCAAATTAACAAATAATTTTTGTGTGATAAACCTTTTAAGATAACATGTTTGTGTCTTTCTTCCAAAATTAAAATAGTGGTTCCAATTTGCTAAAAATTGTTTTCTGCTATTATTGTGGTCACTATTTATGAAGTTCAAATACTAAGCCTAGGCCACGGCCGTAGAAGTACAGGCAGGGTTGCCACAGCAGTGTTACCCAAAAAGAGGACACATACTTGTTCATGGCATTAAAAAAAGAGGACACTTAAAAAAACACTCTGAGTACACCATACAATTTTTTTATGTAAATGTATAAATTAGTTACTTTATTATCTTGTAGTTTAGTAAATCAAATTTTAAAAAAAGCAAACATAATTTCTAGAAATAAACTCCAAGTACGTTAGCACTACAAAATTAAACACAGAATTAAATAGTATTCAACATAGGCTGATAATTGCACTTTCTGTAAACAAATGTAAAACAAACTAACAACGTAATAATTTACAAAGCACATTAACGCGAGGCCTGTCGGCACTGTTCCTAAACATTTCGTGACACAGAGACCATATAAAAAATACATCATGGCTGTCTGTTCTTGAAAAAGAGGACATTTGGCCAATTTTTGTAAAACCCGGCCGGACAGTTTACGAGGCATTGAAAAGAGGACATGTCCGGGTAAAAGAGGACGTCTGGTAACCCTAAGTACAGGTCTGGACACTCGCCTACCTACCAATGTATTTTGCTTGGCCCCTTGTTGTTTGGCTGTAGTTCGTCAAGTTACCGAGAATATTGTGATTTATTGGCGCTTCAGTTAGGGCGGTCGGACCCAAACTCCGCCCACTTTTTTCCATTGTTAAACTTATAAAGTAAATAAACATTGCTGGAGCCTTTTCTTAAATTTGTGAGCGAAGGAAGTAGGCCTACTACGTACATTGTAAAAAAAATATGTTTTGATAAATTGAAAGGAATAGTTTGAGTCTGACCGCCCTACCTGAAGCACCAATAAAATACAATATTCTCGGAAACTTGGTGAACTACAGCCAAACAACAAGGGGGTCAAGTTTCCAGGCGAGTGTCCAGACCTGTTCTTCTACAGCTGTGACCTAGGCTATTGTGATTAAAGTGAGGCAAGAAACCATTTTGAAATTCCCGCACGACTCAGACAGGGGTGTTAAGACGTACCAGGTTTCAGGGTGCTGTACCATGTACCAGGATACATTTGTCCTGGTACGCTAAAGTACCAGGATTTCAGAATTTTGCATTAAATAATATGCAATAATAATAATAGTAATAAAATGCATCATTAAACAGTAATTTTAGCAGAACCTTCCTACACAAGAAATGTTTTTTTTTTTTTGGCATGACACAACTCCTGAATTGTGAGTATAAAATCTGTGCATATGGATACTGCAGTTTATTACAAACTGTCATCTGTTGGGCATAAACATATACTTGCGTTCTCTTTAGCCAACATCTGTGGTAGATGTGAACCTCTAATTTTCTGTTAACTACGAGTATTCTTTGAACATTTTCAAATATTTATTCTTTTAAAATACTCGAGACATGTATTAGAACGTCATATTTTTTCATGTCTGTAAGCATTTGTGATTTTTTTTACCATATACCAGGTTTTCGTTTACAGTACCAGAATTTTTTTTTTGTGTCAGTAGGGGAGAGTGGGGCACTTTCGGCATATTTGTATTAAAAAATTATTTTTTCATTGTTTTTTAAATTGACATATTGAATGTTATATTTTTCATCAATGTCATTATATTACACAGTACTGTAACAATTGTGTCAGTTCTACATTTACCTTAAGACATAAATTCAAGCAATTGAAATCAATACTACACATTGCCATATCT